>LR778277.1:2534686-2585071 GCA_902810595.1 Coregonus sp. 'balchen' | reverse complement strand
CGGGCCCGCCTGTTTGCTCTTTTCCTGCTCTGTCCTGCTTCCTGCTCTGTTGCTCTGTCCTGCTCTGTCCTGTTCTGCTCTGTTCTGCTCTGTCCTGCTCTGTTCTGCTCTGTCCTGTCCTGCTCTGTTCTGCTCTGTCCTGTACTGCCATTTTAACTGCTCTATTTGTTGTACTGTCTCTCTATCTCTTTTAGACAACTCTATCTATATCTCTGTCTTTTTAGAAAACTATCTATATCTCTATGTCTTTTTAGAAAACTATCTATATCTCTATGTCTTTTTAGAAAACTATCTATATCTCTGTCTTTTTAGAAAACTATCTATATCTCTATGTCTTTTTAGAAAACTATCTATATCTCTGTCATTTTAGAAAACTCTATATATAAATGTATTTTTAGAACACTATCTATATCTCTATGTCTTTTTAGAAAACTATCTATATCTCTATGTCTTTTTAGAAAACTATCTATATCTCTGTCTTTTTAGAAAACTATCTATATCTCTATGTCTTTTTAGAAAACTATCTATATCTCTGTCATTTTAGAAAACTCTATATATAAATGTATTTTTAGAACACTATCTATATCGCTGTCTTTATTGAAAACTCTATCTATATCTCTGTCTTTTTAGAAAACTATATCTATATCTCTGTCTTTTTTAGAAAACTATATCTATATATCTGTCTGTTTAGAAAATCTACATCTCTATGTCTTTTTAGAAAACTATCTCTGTCTTTATAGAAAAATCTACATCTCTATGGCTTTTTAGAAAACTCTATCTAAATGTATATATATATATACATATATATATATATATATATATATATATATATATATATATCTATATATATATATATATATATATATATATATATATATATATATATTTTAGGAAACTATATCTATACCTCTGTCTTTTTATAAATTCTATCTATATATCTGTCTTTTTAGAAAAATCCATATCCTATTTATTTTTAGAAAACTATCTATATCTCTGTCTTTTTATAAAACTATTTCTATATCTCTGTCTTTTTAGAAAACACTATCTATATCTCTATGTCTTTTTAGAAAACTCTAGCTATATCTCTGTCTTTTTAGAAAACTCAATCTACATCTCTGTCGTTTTAGAAAACTATTTATATCTCAATCTCTTTTTAGACAAATCCACATCTCTGTCTTTATAGAAAACTCTATCTATATCTTTGTCTTTTTAGAAAACCCTGTCTATATCTCCGTGTATTTTAAGGAAAGTCTATCTATATCACTATGTCTTCTTAGAAAATTCTATATCTCTATGTCTTTTTAGAAAACGTATCTATTTCTCTATGTCTTCTTAGAAAATGCTATATCTCTATGTATTTTAGAAAATGATCTGTATCTCTGTCTTTTTAGGAAACACTTTCTGTCTCTATGTCTATTTAGAAAACTCTATCTATATCTCTATATATTTTTTGAAAACTCTATCAATATACAGTGGGGAGAACAAGTATTTGATACACTGCCGATTTTGCAGGTTTTCCTACTTACAAAGCATGTAGAGGTCTGTAATTTTTATCATAGGTACACTTCAACTGTGAGAGACGGAATCTAAAACAAAAATCCAGAAAATCACAGTGTATGATTTTTAAATAATTAATTTGCATTTTATTGCATGACATAAGTATTTGATCACCTACCAACCAGTAAGAATTCCGGCTCTCACAGACCTGTTAGTTTTTCTTTAAGAAGCCCTCCTGTTCTTCACTCATTATCTGTATTAACTGCACCTGTTTGAACTCGTTACCTGTATAAAAGACACCTGTCCACACACTCAATCAAACAGACTCCAACCTATCCACAATGGCCAAGACCAGAGAGCTGTGTAAGGACATCAGGGCTTAAATTGTAGACCTGCACAAGGCTGGGATGGGCTACAGGACAATAGGCAAGCAGCTTGGTGAGAAGGCAACAACTGTTGGCGCAATTATTAGAAAATGGAAGAAGTTCAAGATGACGGTCAATCACCCTCGGTCTGGGGCTCCATGCAAGATCTCACCTCGTGGGGCATCAATGATCATGAGGAAGGTGAGGGATCAGCCCAGAACTACACGGCAGGACCTGGTCAATGACCTGAAGAGAGCTGGGACCACAGTCTCAAAGAAAACCATTAGTAACACACTACGCCGTCATGGATTAAAATCCTGCAGCGCACGCAAGGTCCCCCTGCTCAAGCCAGCGCATGTCCAGGCCCGTCTGAAGTTTGCCAATGACCATCTGGATGATCCAGAGGAGGAATGGGAGAAGGTCATGTGGTCTGATGAGACAAAAATATAGCTTTTTGGTCTAAACTCCACTCGCTGTGTTTGGAGGAAGAAGAAGGATGAGTACAACCCCAAGAACACCATCCCAACCATGAAACATGGAGGTGGAAACATACTTGTTCTCCCCACTGTATCTGTCTTTTTACAAAACTATCTATATCGCAGTCTTTAAAAAAAAAACTCTACATATATCTCTGTCTTTTTAGAAAACTCTATCTACATCTCTGTCATTTTAGAAAACTCTATCTATACCTCTATCGCTTTTTAGAGAAATCCATATCTCTGTCTTTTTAGGAAACTATATCTATATCTCTTTTTAGGAAACTCTATCTATACCACTGTCTTTTATAAAACTCTATCTGTATCTGTCTTTTTAGAAAAATCCATATCCTATTCATTTTTATAAAACTCTAGCTATATCTCTGTCTATTTAGAAAACTCCATCTATATCTCCATCTATTTTCAGAAAAGTATTTCTATATGTCTGTCTTTTTAGAAAATTCCATATATCTAATTCTTTTTAGAAAACGATCCATATCTCTGTCTTTTTAGAAAACTCTAGCTATATCTCTGTCTATTTAGAAAACTCCATCTATATCTTCATCTATTTTAAGAAAAGTCTTTCTATATGTCAGTCTTTTTAGAAAAGTCCATATATCTAATTCTTTTTAGAAAACTATCCATATCTCTGTCTTTTTAGAAAACTCTATCTATATCTTTGTCTTTTTAGAAAACACTGTCTATAACTATATCTCTTTTTAGAAAAATCTATCTATATCTCTGTCTTTAAAAAAAATCTACATCTCTGTATTTTTAGAAAAATATCTATATCTCTATATCTTTTAGAAAACTCTATCTAGATCTCTGTCTTTTTTAAAAATCTACATCAATGTCTTTTTAGAAAACTCTATCTACATCTCTGTCATTTTAGAAAACGATCTATATCTCTATCTCTTTTTAGACAAATCCATATCTCTGTCTTTTTAGAAAACTATCTATATATCTATCTTTTTAGAAGACTCTATCTATATCTCTATGCAGGGGCGGTGTGTTCATTAGGGCGATATGGGCGACGCACTGCCAAACGGGAAAAGGAAGGGATTTTTTTTCTAATCAATTATATCACGGCAACAGTAGTTATCAGTGTTCTAATCTAGACGTCTGATCTGCCCCTAAATGTCCAATCAGGCTAAAGTCGTGCTTCAAATGGCCCCGCCCCTTTTGGGGCGATTTCAGTCAGGTTGAAAATCGCCCAGGAGTCTCTCATAGACTATCATGTAAAATCTTTTTTTTTCAAATATCAGAGCTTTCAATACAATCTCTATGGGTTTCTGAGGGCTTGCACTTACGCGCTTTCGTCATACGTAACATAACCATGAACGTAACTAAGAAAAGAGCGGGTAGCAGCGTCAATCAATTCACGTACTACTATCAAGATGGCTAATGTTCAGTGCAACTCGATTGTCTCTTTGAAAGAAGTTCACATCAAAGACCATTCAAAACGAGCTACTGGAGTGTATGCTAGCGGTTATGAGGGAACATATTGTGGAGGAGGTGAAGTCGGCGAACTTCGTAGCTATCCAAGCTGACGAGACCACGGACGTTTCTACACAGACACAGCTGGTGCTTGTGCTGAGGTACATAGATAGCAACCACAAAGTGCAGGAGCGCTTTTTTGAGTTCCTTCCCATCTCGGAATCAACCTCAGTCTCAATCGCCAGTGTGCTTTTGGAGAGACTGAACGGTCTTTTTGCCGACGACGAGAAAGTCAAACTGTGGTGCACTGGCACTGTACCAGGTTCTCATGAGCTACAACCTCCAGGAGACGTTCTCTGAGACTGTGACTCTGTTGAACATCCTCATAACTACTCCCATGACAACAGCTGAAGCTGAGAGATATTTTTCAACTTTGACACGAGTTAAGACATTCCTGCGAAATTCAATGGGCAGGAACGTCTGAATGCACTGGCCATGCTTTCCATGGAGAGGGAACTAGTCCTCAGCATGCCTGATTTCAATGAGAAAGTCATTGACCGCTTTGCTGCATTGAAAGAGAGAAGAGAACAGTTTCAGTACAAGTAATGTAGCCTCTCTCTCTCTTTGTCCCTCCCTGTCTGTCTCTTTAACACACACACGCCCAAATCAGTTCACAGTTGATGTTGTTTAAAATAGTTATTTTTCATTTTAAAAAAGTAAAAAAATAAAATAAATCTGTTCATGTTCATTTTTACAAATCTATACAATTGGCCAGAATATGGTTGTTCATATTTACAAATCTATACAATTGGCCAGAATATGGTTGTTCATTTTTACAAAGCCATACAGATAGCTGTGTTTACCTTTTCTATAAATTATTTTCAAATTCTGTTTTCAGGCAAAATGTCTATCACTGTTCATTTTCACAAATCTATACAAGAGGGCAGAATATGGAAGTCTATAAAAATTTCTTATTACCAATAACTTGCATCAATGTTTTCAGTAGCCTCTATCAAAAGCTCCTGCTTGCTTGTTGTGAAGTACAGTGGGGAAAAAAAGTATTTAGTCAGCCACCAATTGTGCAAGTTCTCCCACTTAAAAAGATGAGAGAGGCCTGTAATTTTCATCATAGGTACACGTCAACTATGACAGACAAAATGAGAAAAAAAAATCCAGAAAATCACATTGTAGGATTTTTTATGAATTTATTAGCAAATTATGGTGGAAAATAAGTATTTGGTCAATAACAAAAGTTTCTCAATACTTTGTTATATACCCTTTGTTGGCAATGACACAGGTCAAACGTTTTCTGTAAGTCTTCACAAGGTTTTCACACACTGTTGCTGGTATTTTGGCCCATTCCCCCATGCAGATCTCCTCTAGAGCAGTGATGTTTTGGGGCTGTCGCTGGGCAACACGGACTTTCAACTCCCTCCAAAGATTTTCTATGGGGTTGAGATCTGGAGACTGGCTAGGCCACTCCAGGACCTTGAAATGTTTCTTACGAAGCCACTCCTTCGTTGCCCGGGCGGTGTGTTTGGGATCATTGTCATGCTGAAAGACCAAGCCACATTTCATGTTCAATGCCCTTGCTGATGAAAGGAGGTTTTCACTCAAAATCTCATGATACATGGCCCCATTCATTCTTTCCTTTACACGGATCAGTCGTCCTGGTCCCTTTGCAGAAAAACAGCCCCAAAGCATGATGTTTCCACCCCCATGCTTCACAGTAGGTATGGTGTTCTTTGGATGCAACTCAGCATTCATTGTCCTCCAAACACGACGAGTTGAGTTTTTACCAAAAAGTTATATTTTGGTTTTATCTGACCATATGACATTCTCCCAATCCTCTTCTGGATCATCCAAATGCACTCTAGCAAACTTCAGACGGGCCTGGACATGTACTGGCTTAAGCAGGGGGACACGTCTGGCACTGCAGGATTTGAGTCCCTTGCGGCGTAGTGTGTTACTGATGGTAGGCTTTGTTACTTTGGTCCCAGCTCTCTGCAGGTCATTCACTAGGTCCCCCCGTGTGGTTCTGGGATTTTTGCTCACCGTTCTTGTGATCATTTTGACCCCACGGGGTGAGATCTTGCGTGGAGCCCCAGATCGAGGGAGATTATCAGTGGTCTTGTATGTCTTCCATTTCCTAATAATTGCTCCCACAGTTGATTTCTTCAAACCAAGCTGCTTACCTATTGCAGATTCAGTCTTCCCAGCCTGGTGCAGGTCTACAATTTTGTTTCTGGTGTCCTTTGACAGCTCTTTGGTCTTGGCCATAGTGGAGTTTGGAGTGTGACTGTTTGAGGATGTGGACAGGTGTCTTTTATACTGATAACAAGTTCAAACAGGTGCCATTAATACAGGTAACGAGTGGAGGACAGAGGAGCCTCTTAAAGAAGAAGTTACAGGTCTGTGAGAGCCAGATATCTTGCTTGTTTGTAGGTGACCAAATACTTATTTTCCACCATAATTTGCAAATAAATTCATTAAAAATCCTACAATGCGATTTTCTGGATTTTTTTTTCTCAATTTGTCTGTCATAGTTGACGTGTACCTATGTTGCAAATTACAGGCCTCAATCATCTTTTTAAGTGGGAGAACTTGCACAATTGGTGGCTGACTAAATACTTTTTTTCCCCACTGTATGCTCAGGTGCACATATTTCCAATTCAACCATGAGGCAAAAAATGTGGTAAAAGCTCTTGTTGATCCTGCAATCTGAACAAATACCAAGATGCTGTATTTTCAGCTGATATTTCATTTGTTTATGGAAATGCATATTGTTTATGCAGTGTTGAGGAATGTGAAAGAACACCCTTGATTATTTTTACTGTGATAACTTATTTTGCTTTTGTAAGCCAACACTTTTGAGATCAGTCAATAAATGCTTCTGGCATTGACTTATATGCTGCCCCTGTCTTCATGTTGTTGCTGGACATATCTTTTTTAAAATGTGTGTAGGTCACCTAAATCATCAGAAAAATTGCCCCCCCTGAGAATTTTTTCAGGAGCCGCCACTGTCTCTATGTCTTTTTAGATATCTGTATTTATATCTCTATGTCTTTTTAGAAAACTCCATCTATATCTCCATCTATTTTAAGAAAAGTCTTTCTATATGTCTGTCTTTTTAGAAAATTCCATTTATCTAATTATTTTTTAGAAAACTATCCATATCTCTGTCTTTTTAGAAAACTCTAACTATATCTCTGTCTTTTTTAAAAACCTACATCTCTGTCTTTTTAGAAAACTCTATCTACATCTCTGTCATTATAGAAAACGATCTATATCTCTATCTCTTTTTAGACAAATCCATATCTCTGTCTTTTTAGGAAACTCTATCTATATCTATATATCTTTTTAGGAAACTCTATCTATACCACTGTCTTTTATATAACTCTATCTGTATCTGTCTTTTTAGACAAATCCATATCTCTGTCTTTTTAGAAAATTCTATCTATACCACTGTCTTTTTATAAAACTCTATCTGTATCTGTCTTTTTAGAAAAATCCATATCCTATTCATTTTTATAAAACTCTAGCTATATCTCTGTCTATTTAGAAAACTCTATCTATATCTCCATCTATTTTAAGAAAAGTCTTTCTATATGTCTGTCTTTTTAGAAAATTCCATATATCTAATTCTTTTTAGAAAACTATCCATATCTCTGTCTTTTTAGAAAACTCTATCTATATCTTTGTCGTTTTAGTAACACTGTCTATAACTATATCTCTTTTAGAAAACTCTATCTATATATCTGTCTTTGTAGAAAACTATCTATAATTATAGCTCTTTTAGAAAACTCTATCTATATCTCTGTCTTTTTTAAAAATCTACATCTCTGTCTTTTTAGAAAACTATATCTACATCTCTGTCATTTTAGAAAACGATCTATATCTCTATCTCTTTTTAGACAAATCCATATCTCTGTCTTTTTAGAAAACTGTCTATATATCTATCTTTTTAGAAAACTCTATCTATATCTCTGTCTTTTTAGATATCTGTATTTATATCTCTGTCTTTTTAGATAACTCTATCCATATCTCTGTCTTTTTAGAAAACCATCCGTATCCTATTCATTTTTATAAAACTCTAGCTATATCTGTCTTTTTAGAAAAATCCATATCCTATTCATTTTTATAAAACTCTAGCTATATCTTTTTCTATTTAGAAAACTCCAGCTATATCTCCATCTATTTTAAGAAAAGTATTTCTATATGTCTGTCTTTTTAGAAAATTCTATATATCCAATTCTTTTTAGAAAACTATCAATTTCTCTGTCTTTTTAGAAAACTGTATATCTCTGTCTTTTTAGAAAGTTCTATACATCTACGTATTTTTAGAAAACTCTAGCTATATCTCTGTCTTTTTAGGAAACTCTATCTATACCACTGTCTTTTATATAACTCTATCTGTATCTGTCTTTTTAGAAAAATCCATATCCTATTCATTTTTATAAAACTCTAGCTATATCTCTGTCTATTTAGAAAACTCCAGCTATATCTCCATCTATTTTCAGAAAAGTATTTCTATATGTCTGTCTTTTTAGAACATTCCATATATCTAATTCTTTTTAGAAAACTATCCATATCTCTGTCTTTTTAGAAAACTCTAGCTATATCTCTGTCTATTTAGAAAACTCCATCTATATCTTCATCTATTTTAAGAAAAGTATTTCTATATGTCTGTCTTTTTAGAAAAGTCCATATATCTAAATCTTTTTTAGAAAACTATCCATATCTCTGTCTTTTTAGAAAACTCTATCTATATCTTTGTCTTTTTAGAAAACACTGTCTATAACTATATCTCTTTTCAGAAAACTCTATCTATATCTCTGTATTTAAAAAAAAATCTACATCTCTGTCTTTTTAGAAAACTATCTATAACTATATCTCTTTTTAGGATACTCTATCTATTCCACTGTCTTTTTATAAAACTCTATCTGTATCTGTCTTTTTAGAAAAATCCATATCCTATTCATTTTTATAAAACTCTAGCTATATCTCTGTCTATTTAGAAAACTCTATCTATATCTCCATCTATTTTAAGAAAAGTCTTTCTATATGTCTGTCTTTTTAGAAAACTCTATCTATATTTTTGTCGTTTTAGTAACACTGTCTATAACTATATCTCTTTTTAGAAACTCTATCTATATCTCTGTCTTTTAAAAAAATCTACATCTCTGTCTTTTTAGAAAACTCTATCTACATCTCTGTCATTTTAGAAAACGATATATATCTCTATCTCTTTTTAGACAAATCCATATCTCTGTCTTTTAAAAAAATCTACATCTCTGTCTTTTTAGAAAACTCTATCTATATCTCTATGTCTTTTTAGATATCTGTATTTATATCCCTATGTCTTTTTAGAAAACTCCATCTATATCTCCATCTATTTTAAGAAAAGTCTTTCTATATGTCTGTCTTTTTAGAAAATTCCATATATCTAATTATTTTTTAGAAAACTATCCATATCTCTGTCTTTTTAGAAAACTCTAACTATATCTCTGTCTTTTAAAAAAACCTACATCTCTGTCTTTTTCGAAAACTCTATCTACATCTTTGTCTTTTTAGAAAACTCTATCTACATCTCTGTCATTATAAAAAACGATCTATATCTCTATCTCTTTTTAGACAAATCCATATCTCTGTCTTTTTAGGAAACTCTATCTATATCTATATATCTTTTTAGGAAACTCTATCTATACCACTGTCTTTTATATAACTCTATCTGTATCTGTCTTTTTAGACAAATCCATATCTCTGTCTTTTAGAAAATTCTATCTATACCACTGTCTTTTTATAAAACTCTATCTATATCTGTCTTTTTAGAAAAATCCATATCCTATTCATTTTTATAAAACTCTAGCTATATCTCTGTCTATTTAGAAAACTCCATCTATATCTTCATCTATTTTAAGAAAAGTATTTCTATATGTCTGTCTTTTTAGAAAAGTCCATATATCTAATTCTTTTTAGAAAACTATCCATATCTCTGTCTTTTTAGAAAACTCTATCTATATCTCTGTCATTTTAGAAAACGATATATATCTCTATCTCTTTTTAGACAAATCCATATCTCTGTCTTTTTAGAAAACTCTATCTATATCTTTTTCTTTTTAGAAAACACTGTCTATAACTATATCTCTTTTCAGAAAACTCTATCTATATCTCTGTCTTTTTTAAAAATCTACATCTCTGTCTTTTTAGAAAACTATATCTACATCTCTGTCATTTTAGAAAACGATCTATACCTCTATCTCTTTTTAGACAAATCCATATCTCTGTCTTTTTAGAAAACTGTCTATATATCTATCTTTTTAGAAAACTCTATCTATATCTCTGTCTTTTTAGATATCTGTATTTATATCTCTATGTCTTTTTAGATAACTCTATCCATATCTCTGTCTTTTTAGAAAACCATCCGTATCCTATTCATTTTTATAAAACTCTAGCTATATCTGTCTTTTTAGAAAAATCCATATCCTATTCATTTTTATAAAACTCTAGCTATATCTTTTTCTATTTAGAAAACTCCAGCTATATCTCCATCTATTTTAAGAAAAGTATTTCTATATGTCTGTCTTTTTAGAAAATTCTATATATCTAATTCTTTTTAGAAAACCATCAATTTCTCTGTCTTTTTAGAAAACTCTATATCTCTGTCTTTTTAGAAAGTTCTATACATCTATGTATTTTTAGAAAACTCTAGCTATATCTCTGTCTTTTTAGAAAATTCTATATATCTATGACTTTTTAGAAAACGATCTATATCTTTGTCTTTTTAGAAAACACTGTCTATAACTATATCTCTTTTTAGAAAACTATATCTATATCTCTGTCTTTTTAAAAAATCTACATCTCTGTCTTTTTAGAAAACTCTATCTACATCTCTGTCATTTTAGAAAACTCTATCTATATCTGTCTTTTTAGAAGAATCCATATCCTATTCATTTTTATAAAACTATATCCATATCTCTGTCTTTTTGGAAAACTCTATCTATATCTCTGTCTTTTTAGAAAACAATCCATATCCTATTCATTTTTATAAAACTCTAGCTATATCTCTGTCTATTTAGACAACTCCATCTATATCTCCATCTATTTTAAGAAAAGTATTTCTATATGTCTGTCTTTTTAGAAAATTCTATATATCTAATTCTTTTTAGAAAACTATCCATATCTCTGTCTTTTGGAAAACTCTATCTATATCATTGTCTTTTTAGAAAACACTGTCTATAACTATATCTCTTTTTAGAAAACTATATCTATATCTCTGTCTTTTTTTTAAATCTCCATCTCTGTCTTTTTAGAAAACTCCATGTACATCTCTGTCATTTTAGAAAACGATTTATATCTCTATCTCTTTTTAGACAAATCCATCTATATCTCCATCTATTTTAAGAAAAAGTATTTCTATATGTCTGTCTTTTTAGAAAATTCTAGCTATATCTCTGTCTATTTAGAAAACTCCATCTATATCTCTATCTATTTTAAGAAAAGTCTTTCTATATGTCTGTCTTTTTAGAAAATTCCATATTCTTTTTAGAAAACTATCCATATCTCTGTCTTTTTAGAAAACTCTATCTATATCTTTGTCTTTTTAGAAAACACTGTCTATAACTATATCTCTTTTTAGAAAACTATATATATCTCTGTCTTTTAAAAAATCTACATCTCTGTCATTTTAGAAAACGATCTATATCTCTATCTCTTTTTAGACAAATCCATATCTCTGTCTTTTTAGAAAACTCTATCTTTATCTCTTTTTAGGAAACTCTATCTATACCACTGTCTTTTTATAAAACTATATCTATATCTCTGTCTATTTAGAAAACTCCATATCCTATTCATTTTTATAAAACCCCAGCTATATCTCTGTCTATTTAGAAAACTCTATCTATATCTCCATGTATTTTAAGAAAAGTCTTTTTAGGAAATTGTATATATGTAATTATTTTTTAGAAAACTATCAATTTCTCTGTCTTTTTTGAAAATTCTATATATCTATGACTTTTTAGAAAACTCTATCTATATCTCTATCGCTTTTTAGAGAAATCCATATCTCTGTCTTTGTAAAAAACTATCTATAACTATATCTCTTTTTAGAAAACTCTATTTACATCTCTGTTTTTTTTTGAAAACTCTATCTACATCTCTGTCGTTTTAGAAAACGATCTATATCTCTATCTCTTTTTAGACAAATCCATATCTCTGTCTTTTTAGAAAACTTTATCTATATCTATATCTCTTTTTAGGAAACTCTATCTATACCACTGTCTTTTTATAAAACACTATCTATATATTTGTCTTTTTAGAAAAATCCATATCCTATTCATTTTTAAAAAACTCTTGCTATATCTCTGTCTATTTAGAAAACTCCAGCTATATCTCCATCTATTTTAAGAAAAGTATTTCTATATGTCTGTCTTTTTAGAAAATTCCATATATGTAATTCTTTTTAGAAACCTATCCATATCTCTGTCTTTTTAGAAAACTATATCTATATCTCTGTCTTTTAAAAAAATCTACATCTCTGTATTTTTAGAAAACTCTATCTACATCTCTGTCATTTTAGAAAATGATCTATATCTCTATCTCTTTTTAGACAAATCCATATCTCTGTCTTTCTAGAAAACTATCTATATCTCTTTTTAGGAAACTCTATCTATACCACTGTCTTTTTAGAAAACTCAATCTATATCTGTCTTTTTAGAAAAATCCATATCCTATTCATTTTTATAAAACCCCAGCTATATCTCTGTCTATTTAGAAAACTCCATCTATATCTCCATGTATTTTAAGAAAAGTCTTTTTAGAAAATTCTATATATGTAATTATTTTTAGAAAACTATCAATTTCTCTGTCTTTCTGGAAAACTCTAGCTATATCTCAGTCTTTTTAGAAAATTCTATATATCTAATTCTTTTTAGAAAACTATCCATATCTCTGTCTTTTTAGAAAACGCTATCTATATCTCTATCGCTTTTTAGAGAAATCCATATCTCTGTCTTTGTAGAAAACTATCTATAACTATATCTATTTTTAGAAAACTCTATCTATATCTCTGTCTTAAAAAAAAATCTACATCTCTGTCTTTTTAGAAAACTCTATCTATATCTATATCTCTTTTTAGGAAACTCTATCTATACCACTGTCTTTTTATAAAACTCTATCTATATATCTGTCTTTTTAGAAAAATCCATATCCTATTCATTTTTATAAAACTCTAGCTATATCTCTGTCTATTTAGGAAACTCCATCTATATCTCCATCTATTTTAAGAAAAATATTTCTATATGTCTGTCTTTTTAGAAAATTCCATATATCTAACTCTTTTTAGAAAACTATCCATATCTCTGTCTTTTTAGAAAACTCTGTCTATATCTTTGTCTTTTTAGAAAACACTGTCTAACTATATCTCTTTTTAGAAAACTATATCTATATCTCTGTCTTTTTTTTAAATCTACATCTCTGTCTTTTTAGAAAACTCTATCTATATCTACATCTCTTTTTAGGAAACTCTATCTATACCACTGTCTTTTTATGAAACTCTATCTATATCTGTCTTTAAAAAAAAATCCATATCCTATTCATTTTTATAAAAGCCCAGCTATATCTCTGTCTATTTAGAAAACTCCATCTATATCTCCATGTATTTTAAGAAAAGTCTTTTTAGAAAATTCTATATATGTAATTATTTTTAGAAAACTATCAATTTCTCTCTCTTTTTGGAAAACTCTAGCTATATCTCTGTCTTTTTAGAATATTCTATATATCTATGACTTTTTAGAAAACTCTATCTATATCTCTGTATCTTTTTAGAGAAACTCTATCTATATATCTATCTTTTTTTTAGAAAACTCTATCTATATGTCATTGTCTTTTTAGATATCTCTATTAATATCTCTATATCTTTTAGAAAACTATCTATATATCTGTCTTTTTAGAAAACTATCTATATCTCTATCGCTTTTTAGAGAAATCCATATCTCTGTCTTTGTAGAAAACTATCTATAACTATATCTCTTTTTAGAAAACTCTATCCATATCTCTGTCTTTAAAAAAAATCTACATCTCTGTCTTTTTAGAAAACTCTATCTATATCTATATCTCTTTTTAGGAAACTCTATCTATACCACTGTCTTTTTATAAAACTCTATCTATATATTTGTCTTTTTAGAAAAATCCATATCCTATTCATTTTTATAAAACCCCAGCTATATCTCTGTCTATTTAGAAAACTCCATCTATATCTCCATGTATTTTAAGAAAAGTCTTTTTAGAAAATTCTATATATGTAATTATTTTTAGAAAACTATCAATTTCTCTGTCTTTCTGGAAAACTCTAGCTATATCTCAGTCTTTTTAGAAAATTATCCATATCTCTGTCTTTTTAGAAAACGCTATCTATATCTCTATCGCTTTTTAGAGAAATCCATATCTCTGTCTTTGTAGAAAACTATCTATAACTATATCTATTTTTAGAAAACTCTATCTATATCTCTGTCTTTAAAAAAAATCTACATCTCTGTCTTTTTAGAAAACTCTATCTATATCTATATCTCTTTTTAGGAAACTCTATCTATACCACTGTCTTTTTATAAAACTCTATCTATATATTTGTCTTTTTAGAAAAATCCATATCCTATTCATTTTTATAAAACTCTAGCTATATCTCTGTCTATTTAGGAAACTCCATCTATATCTCCATCTATTTTAAGAAAAATATTTCTATATGTCTGTCTTTTTAGAAAATTCCATATATCTAACTCTTTTTAGAAAACTATCCATATCTCTGTCTTTTTAGAAAACTCTGTCTATATCTTTGTCTTTTTAGAAAACACTGTCTAAATATATCTCTTTTTAGAAAACTATATCTATATCTCTGTCTTTTTTTAAAATCTACATCTCTGTCTTTTTAGAAAACTCTATCTATATCTATATCTCTTTTTAGAAAACTATATCTATATCTCTGTCTTTTTTTTAAATCTACATCTCTGTCTTTTTAGAAAACTCTATCTATATATATATCTCTTTTTAGGAAACTCTATCTATACCACTGTCTTTTTATGAAACTCTATCTATATCTGTCTTTTTAGAAAAATCCATATCCTATTCATTTTTATAAAAGCCCAGCTATATCTCTGTCTATTTAGAAAACTCCATCTATATCTCCATGTATTTTAAGAAAAGTCTTTTTAGAAAATTCTATATATGTAATTATTTTTAGAAAACTATCAATTTCTCTCTCTTTTTGGAAAACTCTAGCTATATCTCTGTCTTTTTAGAATATTCTATATATCTATGACTTTTTAGAAAACTCTATCTATATCTCTGTATCTTTTTAGAGAAACTCTATCTATATATCTATCTTTTTTTTAGAAAACTCTATCTATATGTCATTGTCTTTTTAGATATCTCTATTAATATCTCTATATCTTTTAGAAAACTATCTATATATCTGTCTTTTTAGAAAACTCTATCTATATTTTTGTCGTTTTAGTAACACTGTCTATAACTATATCTCTTTTTAGAAACTCTATCTATATCTCTGTCTTTTTAAAAAATCTACATCTCTGTCTTTTTAGAAAACTCTATCTACATCTCTGTCATTTTAGAAAACGATATATATCTCTATCTCTTTTTAGACAAATCCATATCTCTGTCTTTTAAAAAAATCTACATCTCTGTCTTTTTAGAAAACTCTATCTATATCTCTATGTCTTTTTAGATATCTGTATTTATATCCCTATGTCTTTTTAGAAAACTCCATCTATATCTCCATCTATTTTAAGAAAAGTCTTTCTATATGTCTGTCTTTTTAGAAAATTCCATATATCTAATTATTTTTTAGAAAACTATCCATATCTCTGTCTTTTTAGAAAACTCTAACTATATCTCTGTCTTTTAAAAAAACCTACATCTCTGTCTTTTTCGAAAACTCTATCTACATCTTTGTCTTTTTAGAAAACTCTATCTACATCTCTGTCATTATAAAAAACGATCTATATCTCTATCTCTTTTTAGACAAATCCATATCTCTGTCTTTTTAGGAAACTCTATCTATATCTATATATCTTTTTAGGAAACTCTATCTATACCACTGTCTTTTATATAACTCTATCTGTATCTGTCTTTTTAGACAAATCCATATCTCTGTCTTTTTAGAAAATTCTATCTATACCACTGTCTTTTTATAAAACTCTATCTATATCTGTCTTTTTAGAAAAATCCATATCCTATTCATTTTTATAAAACTCTAGCTATATCTCTGTCTATTTAGAAAACTCCATCTATATCTTCATCTATTTTAAGAAAAGTATTTCTATATGTCTGTCTTTTTAGAAAAGTCCATATATCTAATTCTTTTTAGAAAACTATCCATATCTCTGTCTTTTTAGAAAACTCTATCTATATCTCTGTCATTTTAGAAAACGATATATATCTCTATCTCTTTTTAGACAAATCCATATCTCTGTCTTTTTAGAAAACTCTATCTATATCTTTTTCTTTTTAGAAAACACTGTCTATAACTATATCTCTTTTCAGAAAACTCTATCTATATCTCTGTCTTTAAAAAAAATCTACATCTCTGTCATTTTAGAAAACTATCTATAACTATATCTATTTTTAGGATACTCTATCTATTCCATTGTCTTTTTATAAAACTCTATCTGTATCTGTCTTTTTAGAAAAATCCATATCCTATTCATTTTTATAAAACTCTAGCTATATCTCTGTCTATTTAGAAAACTCAATCTATATCTCCATCGATTTTAAGAAAAGTATTTCTATATGTCTGTCTTTTTAGAAAATTCTATATATCTAATTCTTTTTAGAAAACTATCCATATCTCTGTCTTTTTGGAAAACTATATCTATATCTCTGTCTTTTTAAAACATCCATATCTCTGTCTTTTTAGAAAACTCTTTCTATATATATATCTCATTTTTAGGAAACTCAATCTATACCACTGTCTTTTTATAAAACTCTATCTATATCTGTCTTTTTAGAAAAATCCATATCCTATTAATTTTTATAAAACTCTAGCTATATCTTTGTCTATTTAGAAAACGATATACATCTCTATCTATTTTTAGACAAATCCATATCTCTGTCTTTTTAGAAAACTCTATCTATATCTTTGTCTTTTTAGAAAACACTGTCTATAACTATATCTCTTTTTAGAAAACTCTATCTATATCTCTGTCTTTTAAAAAAATCTACACCTCTGTCTTTTTAGAAAACTCTATCTACATCTCTGTCATTTTAGAAAACGATATATATCTCTATCTCTTTTTAGACAAATCCATATCTCTGTCATTTTAGAAAACTATCTATATCTCTATATCTTTTAGAAAACTCTATCTACATATCTGTCTTTGTAGAAAACTATCTATAATTATAGCTCTTTTTAGAAAACTCTATCTATATCTCTGTCTTTTTAAAAAATCTACATCTCTGTCTTTTTAGAAAACTATATCTACATCTCTGTCATTTTAGAAAACGATCTATACCTCTATCTCTTTTTAGACAAATCCATATCTCTGTCTTTTTAGAAAACTATCTATATCTCTATATCTTTTAGAAAACTCTATCTACATATCTGTCTTTGTAGAAAACTATCTATAATTATAGCTCTTTTTAGAAAACTCTATCTATATCTCTGTCTTTTTAAAAAATCTACATCTCTGTCTTTTTAGAAAACTATATCTACATCTCTGTCATTTTAGAAAACGATCTATACCTCTATCTCTTTTTAGACAAATCCATATCTCTGTCTTTTTAGAAAACTGTCTATATATCTATCTTTTTAGAAAACTCTATCTATATCTCTGTCTTTTTAGATATCTGTATTTATATCTCTATGTCTTTTTAGATAACTCTATCCATATCTCTGTCTTTTTAGAAAACCATCCGTATCCTATTCATTTTTATAAAACTCTAGCTATATCTGTCTTTTTAGAAAAATCCATATCCTATTCATTTTTATAAAACTCTAGCTATATCTTTTTCTATTTAGAAAACTCCAGCTATATCTCCATCTATTTTAAGAAAAGTATTTCTATATGTCTGTCTTTTTAGAAAATTCTATATATCTAATTCTTTTTAGAAAACTATCAATTTCTCTGTCTTTTTAGAAAACTCTATATCTCTGTCTTTTTAGAAAGTTCTATACATCTATGTATTTTTAGAAAACTCTAGCTATATCTCTGTCTTTTTAGAAAATTCTATATATCTATGACTTTTTAGAAAACGATCTATATCTTTGTCTTTTTAGAAAACACTGTCTATAACTATATCTCTTTTTAGAAAACTATATCTATATCTCTGTCTTTTTAAAAAATCTACATCTCTGTCTTTTTAGAAAACTCTATCTACATCTCTGTCATTTTAGAAAACGACCTATATCGCTATCTCTTTTTAAAAAACTCTATCTATACCACTGTCTTTTTATAAAACTCTATCTATATCTGTCTTTTTAGAAGAATCCATATCTCTGTCATTTTAGAAAACTATCTATATCTCTATATCTTTTAGAAAACTCTATCTACATATCTGTCTTTGTAGAAAAATTTCTATAATTATAGCTCTTTTTAGAAAACTCTATCTATATCTCTGTCTTTTTTAAAAATCTACATCTCTGTCTTTTTAGAAAACTATATCTACATCTCTGTCATTTTAGAAAACGATCTATACCTCTATCTCTTTTTAGACAAATCCATATCTCTGTCTTTTTAGAAAACTGTCTATATATCTATCTTTTTAGAAAACTCTATCTATATCTCTGTCTTTTTAGATATCTGTATTTATATCTCTATGTCTTTTTAGATAACTCTATCCATATCTCTGTCTTTTTAGAAAACCATCCGTATCCTATTCATTTTTATAAAACTCTAGCTATATCTGTCTTTTTAGAAAAATCCATATCCTATTCATTTTTATAAAACTCTAGCTATATCTTTTTCTATTTAGAAAACTCCAGCTATATCTCCATCTATTTTAAGAAAAGTATTTCTATATGTCTGTCTTTTTAGAAAATTCTATATATCTAATTCTTTTTAGAAAACCATCAATTTCTCTGTCTTTTTAGAAAACTCTATATCTCTGTCTTTTTAGAAAGTTCTATACATCTATGTATTTTTAGAAAACTCTAGCTATATCTCTGTCTTTTTAGAAAATTCTATATATCTATGACTTTTTAGAAAACGATCTATATCTTTGTCTTTTTAGAAAACACTGTCTATAACTATATCTCTTTTTAGAAAACTATATCTATATCTCTGTCTTTTTAAAAAATCTACATCTCTGTCTTTTTAGAAAACTCTATCTACATCTCTGTCATTTTAGAAAACTCTATCTATATCTGTCTTTTTAGAAGAATCCATATCCTATTCATTTTTATAAAACTATATCCATATCTCTGTCTTTTTGGAAAACTCTATCTATATCTCTGTCTTTTTAGAAAACAATCCATATCCTATTCATTTTTATAAAACTCTAGCTATATCTCTGTCTATTTAGACAACTCCATCTATATCTCCATCTATTTTAAGAAAAGTATTTCTATATGTCTGTCTTTTTAGAAAATTCTATATATCTAATTCTTTTTAGAAAACTATCCATATCTCTGTCTTTTTGGAAAACTCTATCTATATCATTGTCTTTTTAGAAAACACTGTCTATAACTATATCTCTTTTTAGAAAACTATATCTATATCTCTGTCTTTTTTTTAAATCTCCATCTCTGTCTTTTTAGAAAACTCCATGTACATCTCTGTCATTTTAGAAAACGATTTATATCTCTATCTCTTTTTAGACAAATCCATCTATATCTCCATCTATTTTAAGAAAAGTATTTCTATATGTCTGTCTTTTTAGAAAATTCTAGCTATATCTCTGTCTATTTAGAAAACTCCATCTATATCTCTATCTATTTTAAGAAAAGTCTTTCTATATGTCTGTCTTTTTAGAAAATTCCATATTCTTTTTAGAAAACTATCCATATCTCTGTCTTTTTAGAAAACTCTATCTATATCTTTGTCTTTTTAGAAAACACTGTCTATAACTATATCTCTTTTTAGAAAACTATATATATCTCTGTCTTTTAAAAAATCTACATCTCTGTCATTTTAGAAAACGATCTATATCTCTATCTCTTTTTAGACAAATCCATATCTCTGTCTTTTTAGAAAACTCTATCTTTATCTCTTTTTAGGAAACTCTATCTATACCACTGTCTTTTTATAAAACTATATCTATATCTCTGTCTATTTAGAAAAACTCCATATCCTATTCATTTTTATAAAACCCCAGCTATATCTCTGTCTATTTAGAAAACTCTATCTATATCTCCATGTATTTTAAGAAAAGTCTTTTTAGGAAATTGTATATATGTAATTATTTTTTAGAAAACTATCAATTTCTCTGTCTTTTTTGAAAATTCTATATATCTATGACTTTTTAGAAAACTCTATCTATATCTCTATCGCTTTTTAGAGAAATCCATATCTCTGTCTTTGTAAAAAACTATCTATAAACTATATCTCTTTTTAGAAAACTCTATTTACATCTCTGTTTTTTTTTGAAAACTCTATCTACATCTCTGTCGTTTTAGAAAACGATCTATATCTCTATCTCTTTTTAGACAAATCCATATCTCTGTCTTTTTAGAAAACTTTATCTATATCTATATCTCTTTTTAGGAAACTCTATCTATACCACTGTCTTTTTATAAAACACTATCTATATATTTGTCTTTTTAGAAAAATCCATATCCTATTCATTTTTAAAAAACTCTTGCTATATCTCTGTCTATTTAGAAAAACTCCAGCTATATCTCCATCTATTTTAAGAAAAGTATTTCTATATGTCTGTCTTTTTAGAAAATTCCATATATGTAATTCTTTTTAGAAACCTATCCATATCTCTGTCTTTTTAGAAAACTATATCTATATCTCTGTCTTTAAAAAAAATCTACATCTCTGTATTTTTAGAAAACTCTATCTACATCTCTGTCATTTTAGAAAATGATCTATATCTCTGTCTCTTTTTAGACAAATCCATATCTCTGTCTTTCTAGAAAACTATCTATATCTCTTTTTAGGAAACTCTATCTATACCACTGTCTTTTTAGAAAACTCAATCTATATCTGTCTTTTTAGAAAAATCCATATCCTATTCATTTTTATAAAACCCCAGCTATATCTCTGTCTATTTAGAAAACTCCATCTATATCTCCATGTATTTTAAGAAAAGTCTTTTTAGAAAATTCTATATATGTAATTATTTTTAGAAAACTATCAATTTCTCTGTCTTTCTGGAAAACTCTAGCTATATCTCAGTCTTTTTAGAAAATTCTATATATCTAATTCTTTTTAGAAAAACTATCCATATCTCTGTCTTTTTAGAAAACGCTATCTATATCTCTATCGCTTTTTAGAGAAATCCATATCTCTGTCTTTGTAGAAAACTATCTATAACTATATCTATTTTAGAAAACTCTATCTATATCTCTGTCTTAAAAAAAAATCTACATCTCTGTCTTTTTAGAAAACTCTATCTATATCTATATCTCTTTTTAGGAAACTCTATCTATACCACTGTCTTTTTATAAAACTCTATCTATATATTTGTCTTTTTAGAAAAATCCATATCCTATTCATTTTTATAAAACTCTAGCTATATCTCTGTCTATTTAGGAAACTCCATCTATATCTCCATCTATTTTAAGAAAAATATTTCTATATGTCTGTCTTTTTAGAAAATTCCATATATCTAACTCTTTTTAGAAAACTATCCATATCTCTGTCTTTTTAGAAAACTCTGTCTATATCTTTGTCTTTTTAGAAAACACTGTCTAACTATATCTCTTTTTAGAAAACTATATCTATATCTCTGTCTTTTTTTTAAATCTACATCTCTGTCTTTTTAGAAAACTCTATCTATATCTACATCTCTTTTTAGGAAACTCTATCTATACCACTGTCTTTTTATGAAACTCTATCTATATCTGTCTTTAAAAAAAAATCCATATCCTATTCATTTTTATAAAAGCCCAGCTATATCTCTGTCTATTTAGAAAACTCCATCTATATCTCCATGTATTTTAAGAAAAGTCTTTTTAGAAAATTCTATATATGTAATTATTTTTAGAAAACTATCAATTTCTCTCTCTTTTTGGAAAACTCTAGCTATATCTCTGTCTTTTTAGAATATTCTATATATCTATGACTTTTTAGAAAACTCTATCTATATCTCTATCTCTTTTTAGAGAAATCCATAACTCTGTCTTTGTAGAAAACTCCATCTATATCTACATCTATTTTAAGAAAAATATTTCTATATGTCTGTCTTTTTAGAAAATTCCATATATCTAATTATTTTTAGAAAACTATCCATATCTCTGTCTTTTTAGAAAACTCTGTCTATATCTTTGTCTTTTTAGAAAACACTGTCTATAACTATATCTCTTTTCAGAAAACTCTCTCTACATCTTTGTCGTTTTAGAAAACGATCTATATCTCTATCTCTTTTTAGACAAATCCATTTCTCTGTCTTTTTAGAAAACTCTATCTATATCTATATCTCTTTTTAGGAAACTCTATCTATATCTTTGTCTTTTTTTTAAAACCTACATCTCTGTCTTTTTAGAAAACTCTATCTACATCTCTGTCATTTTAGAAAACGATCTATATCTCTATCTCTTTTTAGACAAATCCATATCTCTGTCTTTTTAGAAAACTCTATCTATACCACTGTCTTTTTATAAAACTCTATCTATATCTGTCTTTTTAGAAAAATACATATCCTATTCATTTTTATAAAACTCTAGCTATATCTCTGTCTATTTTAAGAAAAGTCTTTCTATATGTCTGTCTTTTTAGAAAATTCCATTTATCTAAATCTTTTTAGAAAACTATCCATATCTCTGTCTTTTTAGAAAACTCTATCTATATCTTTGTCTTTTTAGAAAACACTGTCTATAACTATATCTATTTTTAGAAACTCTATCTATATCTCTGTCTTTAAAAAAAATCTACATCTCTGTCTTTTTAGAAAACTCTATCTATATCACTATCGCTTTTTACAGAAATCCATATCTCTGTCTTTGTAGAAAACTATCTATAACTTTATCTCTTTTTAGAAAACTGTACTTACATCTCTGTCTTTTTTAGAAAACTCTATCTACATATCTGTCTTTTTAGAAAACTCTATCTATATCTCTATCGCTTTTTACAGAAATCCATATCTCTGTCTTTGTAGAAAACTATCTATAACTATATCTCTTTTTAGAAAACTCTATCTACATCTCTGTCTTTTTTTAGAAAACTCTATCTATATCTCTATCGCTTTTTAGACAAATCCATATCTCTGTCTTTGTAGAAAACTATCTATATCTATATCTCTTTTTAGGAAACTCTATCTATACCACTGTCTTTTTATGAAACTCTATCTATATATTTGTCTTTTTATAAAAATCCATATCCTATTCATTTTCATAAAACTCTAGCTATATCTCTGTCTATTTAGAAAACTCCATCTATATCTCCATGTATTTTAAGAAAAGTCTTTCTATATGTCTGTCTTTTTAGAAAATTATATATATATAATTATTTTTAGAAAACCCTATATCTCTGTCTTTTTTAGAAAGTTCTATATATCTATGTATTTTTAGAAAACTCTAGCTATATCTCTGTCTTTTAAGGAAAATTCTATATATCTATGACTTTTTAGAAAACTCTATCTATATCTCTGTATCTTTTTAGGAAACTCTATCTATATATCTATCTTTTTAGAAAACTCTATCTATATCTCTATGTCTTTTTAGATATCTCTATTTATATCTCTATGTCTTTTTAGAAAACTCTATCCATATACAGTGGGGAAAAAAAGTATTTAGTCAGCCACCAATTGTGCAAGTTCTCCCGCTTAAAAAGATGAGAGAGGCCTGTAATTTTCATCATAGGTACACGTCAACTATGACAGACAAATTGAGATTTTTTTTCTCCAGAAAATCACCTTGTAGGATTTTTTATGAATTTATTAGCAAATTATGGTGGAAAATAAGTATTTGGTCACCTACAAACAAGCAAGATTTCTGGCTCTCACAGACCTGTAACTTCTTCTTTAAGAGGCTCCTCTGTCCTCCACTCGTTACCTGTATTAATGGCACCTGTTTGAACTTGTTATCAGTATAAAAGACACCTGTCCACAACCTCAAACAGTCACACTCCAAACTCCACTATGGCCAAGACCAAAGAGCTGTCAAAGGACACCAGAAACAAAATTGTAGACCTGCACCAGGCAGGGAAGACTGAATCTGCAATAGGTAAGCAGCTTGGTTTGAAGAAATCAACTGTGGGAGCAATTATTAGGAAATGGAAGACATACAAGACCACTGATAATCTCCCTCGATCTGGGGCTCCACGCAAGATCTCACCCCGTGGGGTCAAAATGATCACAAGAACGGTGAGCAAAAATCCCAGAACCACACGGGGGGACCTAGTGAATGACCTGCAGAGAGCTGGGACCAAAGTAACAAAGCCTACCATCAGTAACACACTACGCCGCCAGGGACTCAAATCCTGCAGTGCCAGACGTGTCCCCCTGCTTAAGCCAGTACATGTCCAGGCCCATCTGAAGTTTGCTAGAGTGCATTTGGATGATCCAGAAGAGGATTGGGAGAATGTCATATGGTCAAATGAAACCAAAATAGAACTTTTTGGTAAAAGCTCAACTCGTCGTGTTTGGAGGACAAAGAATGCTGAGTTGCATCCAAAGAACACCATACCTACTGTGAAGCATGGGGGTGGAAACATCATGCTTTGGGGCTGTTTTTCTGCAAAGGGACCAGGACGACTGATCCGTGTAAAGGAAAGAATGAATGGGGCCATGTATCGTGAGATTTTGAGTGAAAACCTCCTTCCATCAGCAAGGGCATTGAAGATGAAACGTGGCTGGGTCTTTCAGCATGACAATGATCCCAAACACACCGCCCGGGCAACGAAGGAGTGGCTTCGTAAGAAGCATTTCAAGGTCCTGGAGTGGCCTAGCCACTCTCCAGATCTCAACCCCATAGAAAATCTTTGGAGGGAGTTGAAAGTCCGTGTTGCCCAGCGACAGCCCCACAACATCACTGCTCTAGAGGAGATCTGCATGGAGGAATGGGCCAAAATACCAGCAACAGTGTGTGAAAACCTTGTGAAGACTTACAGAAAACATTTGACCTGTGTCATTGCCAACAAAGGGTATATAACAAAGTATTGAGAAACTTTTGTTATTGACCAAATACTTATTTTCCACCATAATTTGCAAATAAATTCATAAAAAATCCTACAATGTGATTTTCTGGATTTTGTTTTCTCATTTTGTCTGTCATAGTTGACGTGTACCTATGATGAAAATTACAGGCCTCTCTCATCTTTTTAAGTGGGAGAACTTGCACAATTGGTGGCTGACTAAATACTTTTTTTCCCCCACTGTATCTGTCTTTTTAGAAAACTCTATCTATACCTCTATCGCTTTTTAGAGAAATCCATATCTCTGTCTTTGTATAAAACGATCTATAACTATATCTCTTTTAAGAAAACTCTATCTATATCTCTGTCTTTAAAAAAATTCTACATCCCTGTCTTTTTTGGAAAACTCTATCTATATCTGTCTTTTTTAGAAAAATCCATATCCTATTCATTTTTATAAAACCCCAGCTATATCTCTGTCTATTTAGAAAACTCCATCTATATCTCCATGTATTTTAAGAAAAGTCTTTTTAGAAAATTCTATATATGTAATTATTTTTAGAAAACTATCAATTTCTCTGTCTTTTTGGAAAACTCTAGCTATATCTCTGTCTTTTTAGAAAATTCTATATATCTATGACTTTTTAGAAAACTCTATCAATATCTCTGTCTTTTTAGAAAACGATCT
The DNA here is from genome assembly GCA_902810595.1 of Coregonus sp. 'balchen'. Taxonomy (NCBI): domain Eukaryota; kingdom Metazoa; phylum Chordata; class Actinopteri; order Salmoniformes; family Salmonidae; genus Coregonus; species Coregonus sp. 'balchen'. Next base: position 2,559,363 of record LR778277.1, on the reverse strand, counting down.
ATATCTCTATCTCTTTTTAGACAAATCCATATCTCAGTCTTTTTAGAAAAATCTATATCTATATCTCTTTTTAGGAAACTCTATCTATACCACTGTCTTTTTATAAAACTCTATCTATGTATGTCTTTTTAGAAAGTTCTATATATCTATGTATTTTTAGAAAACTCTAGCTATATCTCTATCTCTTTTTAGAGAAATCCATAACTCTGTCTTTGTAGAAAACTCTATCTATATCTCTGTACGTTTAGAAAAAATCTATCTATGGCTCTAGGGCTTTTTAGAATCTCTATTTATATCCTATTTTCTTTTTTGAAAACCTTTTCCAATCTGTCTTTTTTGAAAACTCTACTATTAAACCCCATGCTTTTTTGAGAAAAACCATATCTTGTCTTTGTTAAAAAAATATCTATAAATATTTTCTCTTTTTTAAAAAATTTCTATTTTTCTCTGTCTTTTAAAAAAAATCTTTCATCTCTGTCTTTTTTGAAAACTCTATCAATCTCGTCCTTTTTTGAAAACTCTATTTTAACCAATTGGGCTTTTTAAAGAAACTCTATCTATATATTTTCTTTTTTGAAAAAAACCAATCCAAATTTATTTTATTTAAAAATCTAGTATATCTCTTCTATTTAGGAAACCCCTCTAAAATCTCCCCCCCATTTTTAAAAAAAAATTTCTAATGGGCTGTCTTTTTTTGAAAATTTCCATTCTATCTTTTTTGAAAAACTATCCATACTCGTCTTTTAGAAAACTCTGTCTATATTTTGTTTTTTAGGAAAAAACTGTCAACTATACTTTTTTAGAAAAATTATCTATTTCTGTTTTTTTTTTAAAAAACTACATCTCTTTTTTTTTTTGAAAACCTATCATTATATTCTCTTTTAAAACTCTATTTTAAACCACTGTCTTTTTTTTAAAAATCCCATTTATACTGTCTTTTTTTTGAAAAATCCATTCCATTCCCTTTTTATAAAAGCCCAGCTATATTCTGCTATTTAAAAAAATCCTCTTTTCCCATGTATTTTAAGAAAAAAATCTTTTTTTGAAAATTTATATAGTAATTATTTTAGAAAACTATCCCCCCTTTTCCTCTTTTTTGGGAAAAATCTAGCTATATCTCGTCTTTTTAGAATATTCTATATATCTTTTGACTTTTTAGGAAAAAAAATATCTATAACTCGGTTCCCCTTTTGAGAAAAAATCCATCATAATTTTATTTTTTTTTAGAAAACTCTAAACTATTGTCTTTTCTTTTAGATTTTCTCTATTAATATCTCTTATTTTTTAAAAAACTTTTATATCTGTCTTTTTTGGGAAAAACCCATCTTAAACTCTATCGCTTTTTTGAGAAAACAACTCGTCTTTGTAGAAAACTATCTTAAATAAAATCTCTTTTTTGGAAAAAAAAATCCCTATTCTGTTTAAAAAAATCCGAATCTCCCGTCTTTTTAGAAAAAAAATTCATACTATATCTCTTTTTTGGAAAATCTAAACTATACCACTGTCTTTTTTTAAAAATCTATCTAAATTTGTCTTTTTGAAAAAACCATTTTCCATTCATTTTTTTTTTAAAAACCCCCCTATATCTCTGTCTATTTTGAAAAACCCCTCTTATTCCATGTTTTTAAGAAAAGTCTTTTTAGAAAATTCTATATATGTAATATTTTTTGAAAAAATAAATTTTTCTCGTCTTTTGGGGAAAAATCTAGCTAATCTTTAGTTTTTTTTAGAAAATTATCCATATCCTGTCTTTTTTGAAAAACCCATCTAAATCTCTATCGCTTTTAGAGAAACCAATCTCTGGTTGTTTGAAAAAATATCTATCCCATATCTATTTTTTTTAAAAAACCATTTTATTCTCCCGTCTTTAAAAAAAATTAAAATCTCGGGCTTTTTTGAAAACTCAAACTATATCTTATCTCTTTTAGGAAACTCATCTATCCAATGTCTTTTTATAAAACTCTATCTATAATTTTTTCTTTTTAGAAAAAAACCATATCCATTAATTTTTTAAAAAATCTAGCTATTTTTCTCTGTTATTTAAAAATCCATCATATCCCATTTTTTAAAAAAAATATTTCTATATGTCTGTTTTTTTAAGGGAAAATTTTTTAATCTAACTTTTTTAGAAAACTACCAAAATTTTGTTTTTTAGAAAACTCTTCTATATTTTTTTGTCTTTTTAGAAAAACTGGCTAAATATTCCCTTTTTTGGGAAAAAAAATCTATATCTCTGTCTTTTTTTTAAATCTACAAACCTGTCTTTTTTTTTAAAAAATCTATTATATCATATCTCTTTTTTTGGGGGCTCCTAATACCAATTTCTTTTTTTTGAAAAAACCCTTTTAACTGTCTTTAAAAAAAAAAAACCAATTTTCCTATTCATTTTTATAAAACCCCCCCAATCTCTGTCATTTAGAAAACTCCCCCTTTTACTCCATGGGATTTTAAAAAAAGTCTTTTTTTGAAAATTTTTATATATGTAATAATTTTTTTTTAAAAATACAAATTTTTCTCTTTTTGGAAAAATTAGCTATAAACCCCCTTTTTTTTTGAATATTTTATATATCTATGACTTTTTGAAAATCTTATCTATATCTCTTTTCTCTTTTTTAAAAAAATTTCCCCCAAATCTGTCCCTTTTTAGAAAACCCATCTATATCTACATCTATTTTTGGAAAAAAAATTTCTATTTCTGGCTTTTTAGAAAATTCCCCTTTATCTAATTTTTTTTAAAAAACACCATATCCCCTGTTTTTTAGAAAAATCTGTCTATATCTTTTTCTTTTAGAAAAAACTGTCTAAACTTAAATTTTCCTTTTTGAAAAAAACTCTCTCTACCTTTGTCTTTTAGAAAAAGATCTATATCTTTTATCTCTTTTAGACAAAACCCTTTCCCCTTTTCTATTAGAAAAACCTTTTCTTTTATCAAACCCCTTTTTTTGGAAACTCTATCTAAATTTTGTCTTTTTTTTAAAAAAAAATCTCGGCTTTTTTTGAAAAACCCATCTACAAAACTCGTCAGTTTTTGAAAACGTTAATCTCTATCTCTTTTTGACAAAAACCATATCCTTCTTTTTTGAAAACTCCCATCTAACCACTGGCTTTTTATAAAAAATCTATTTATTCTGTCTTTTTAAAAAAAAACATTAAACCTATTTATTTTATAAAAAAATCCAGCTATATCTCTTTTATTTTAAGAAAAAATTTTTTCTATAGGGCCCGGGCTTTTTAGAAAAATTTCCCTTTTCTAAAACTTTTAGAAAAATTTTCCAAAATCTTGTCTTTTTAAAAAAACCCCTATCTATATCTTTGTCTTTTTAAAAAAAACTGTCCATAAACTATTCTATTTTTTTGAAACCCCATCTATACTCTTCCCTTTAAAAAAAAAAATTTCATCTCCCGTCTTTTTGAAAAATCTATCTTATCACATCGCTTTTTTCGAAATCCTATCTCTTTTCTTTGTAAAAAACTATCTAAACCCTTTCTCTTTTTTAAAAAATGTACCACATCCCTGTCTTTTTTAGAAAACTCTATCTACATATCTGTCTTTTTAGAAAACTCTATCTATATCTCTATCGCTTTTTTAGACAAATCCATATCTCTGTCTTTGTAGAAAACTATCTATATCTATATCTCTTTTTAGGAAACTCTATCTATACCACTGTCTTTTATGAAACTCTATCTATATATTGTCTTTTTATAAAATCCATATCCTATCATTTTCATAAAACTCTAGCTATATCTCTGTCTATTTAGAAAACTCCATCTATATCTCCATGTATTTTAAGAAAAGTCTTTCTATATGTCTGTCTTTTTAGAAAATTATTATATATAATTATTTTTAGAAAACCCTATATCTCTGTCTTTTTTAGAAAGTTCTATATATCTATGTATTTTTAGAAAACTCTAGCTATATCTCTGTCCTTTTAAGGAAAATTCTATATATCTATGACTTTTTAGAAAACTCTATCTATATCTCTGTATCTTTTTAGAAACTCTATCTATATATCTATCTTTTTAGAAAACTCTATCTATATCTCTATGTCTTTTAGATATCTCTATTTATATCTCTATGTCTTTTTAGAAAACGCTATCCATATACAGTGGGGAAAAAAAGTATTTAGTCAGCCACCAATTGTGCAAGTTCCTCCCGCCTTAAAAGATGAGAGAGGCCTGTAATTTTCATCATAGGTACCACGTCAACTAATGACAGACAAATTGAGATTTTTTTTCTCCAGAAATCACGTTGTAGGATTTGTTATGAATTTATTAGCAAATTATGGTGGAAAATAAGTATTTGGTCACCTACAAACAAGCAAGATTTCTGGCTCTCACAGACCTGTAACTTCTTCTTTAAGAGGCTCCTCTGTCCTCCACTCGTTACCTGTATTAATGGCACCTGTTTGAACTTGTTATCAGTATAAAAGACACCTGTCCACAACCTCAAACAGTCACACTCCAAACTTCACTATGGCCAAGACCAAAGAGCTGTCAAAGGACACCAGAAACAAAATTGTAGACCTGCACCAGGCAGGGAAGACTGAATCTGCAATAGGTAAGCAGCTTGGTTTGAAGAAATCAACTGTGGGAGCAATTATTAGGAAATGGAAGACATACAAGACCACTGATAATCTCCCTCGATCTGGGGCTCCACGCAAGATCTCACCCCGTGGGGTCAAAATGATCACAAGAACGGTGAGCAAAAATCCCAGAACCACACGGGGGGACCTAGTGAATGACCTGCAGAGAGCTGGGACCAAAGTAACAAAGCCTACCATCAGTAACACACTACGCCGCCAGGGACTCAAATCCTGCAGTGCCAGACGTGTCCCCTGCTTAAGCCAGTACATGTCCAGGCCCATCTGAAGTTTGCTAGAGTGCATTTGGATGATCCAGAAGAGGATTGGGAGAATGTCATATGGTCAAATGAAACCAAAATAGAACTTTTTGGTAAAAGCTCAACTCGTCGTGTTTGGAGGACAAAGAATGCTGAGTTGCATCCAAAGAACACCATACCTACTGTGAAGCATGGGGGGTGGAAACATCATGCTTTGGGGCTGTTTTTCTGCAAAGGGACCAGGACGACTGATCCGTGTAAAGGAAAGAATGAATGGGGCCATGTATCGTGAGATTTTGAGTGAAAACCTCCTTCCATCAGCAAGGGCATTGAAGATGAAACGTGGCTGGGGTCTTTCAGCATGACAATGATCCCAAACACACCGCCCGGGCAACGAAGGAGTGGCTTCGTAGAAGCATTTCAAGGTCCTGGATGGGCCTAGCCACTCTCCAGATCTCAACCCATAGAAAATCTTTGGAGGGAGTTGAAAGTCCGTTGTGCCCAGCGACAGCCCCACAACATCACTGCTCTAGAGGAGATCTGCATGGAGGAATGGGCCAAAATACCAGCAACAGTGTGTGAAAACCTTGTGAAGACTTACAGAAAACATTTGACCTGTGTCATTGCCAACAAGGGTATATAACAAAGTATTGAGAAACTTTTGTTATTGACCAAATACTTATTTTCCACCATAATTTGCAAATAAATTCATTAAAAAATCCTACAATGTGATTTTCTGGATTTTGTTTTCTCATTTTGTCTGTCATAGTTGACGTGTACCTATGATGAAAATTACAGGCCTCTCTCATCTTTTTAAGTGGGAGAACTTGCACAATTGGTTGGCTGACTAAATACTTTTTTTCCCCCACTGTATCTGTCTTTTTAGAAAACTCTATCTATACCTCTATCGCTTTTTAGAGAAATCCATATCTCTGTCTTTGTATAAAACGATCTATAACTATATCTCTTTTAAGAAAACCTATCTATATCTCTGTCTTTAAAAAAATTCTACATCCCTGTCTTTTTTGGAAAACTCTATCTATATCTGTCTTTTTAGAAAAATCCATATCCTATTCATTTTATAAAACCCCAGCTATATCTCTGTCTATTTAGAAAACTCCATCTATAATCTCCATGTATTTTAAGAAAAGTCTTTTTAGAAAATTCTATATATGTAATTATTTTTAGAAAACTATCAATTTCTCTGTCTTTTGGAAAACTCTAGCTAATCTCTGTCTTTTTAGAAATTCTATATATCTATGACTTTTTGTTAGAACACTCTATCAATATCTCTGTCTTTTAGAAAACGATCTATATCTCTATCTCTTTTTAGACAAATCCATATCTCAGTCTTTTTAGAAAAATCTATCTATATCTATATCTCTTTTTAGGAAACTCTATCTATACCACTGTCTTTTTATAAAACTCTATCTATGTATGTCTTTTTAGAAAGTTCTATATATCTATGTATTTTTAGAAAACTCTAGCTATATCTCTATCTCTTTTTAGAGAAATCCATAACTCTGTCTTTGTAGAAAACTCTATCTATATCTCTGTATCTTTTTAGAAAACTCTATCTATGTCTCTATGTCTTTTTAGATATCTCTATTTATATCTCTATGTCTTTTTAGAAAACTCTATCCATATCTGTCTTTTTAGAAAACTCTATCTATACCTCTATCGCTTTTTAGAGAAATCCATATCTCTGTCTTTGTATAAAACTATCTATAACTATATCTCTTTTTAGAAAACTCTATCTATATCTCTGTCTTTAAAAAAAATCTACATCTCTGTCTTTTTAGAAAACTCTATCTACATCTCTGTCTTTTTAGAAAACTCTATCTATACCACTGTCTTTTTATGAAACTCTATCTATATATTTGTCTTTTTAGAAAAATCCATATCCTATTCATTTTTATAAAACTCTAGCTATATCTCTGTCTATTTAGAAAACTCCAGCTATATCTCCATCTATTTTAAGAAAAGTATTTCTATATGTCTGTCTTTTTAGAAAATTCCATATATCTAATTCTTTTTAGAAAACTATCCATATCTCTGTCTTTTTAGAAAACTCTATCTATATCTTTGTCTTTTTAGAAAACACTGTCTATAACTATATCTCTTTTTAGAAAACTATATATATATCTCTGTCTTTTAAAAAAATCTACATTTCTGACTTTTTAGAAAATGATCTATATCTCTATCTCTTTTTAGACAAATCCATATCTCTGTCTTTTTAGAAAACTCTATCTATATCTATATCTCTTTTTAGGAAACTCTATCTATACCACTGTCTTTTTATAAAACTCTATCTCTATCTGTCTTTTTAGAAAAATCCATATCCTATTCATTTTTATAAAACTCTAGCTATATCTCTGTCTATTTAGAAAACTCCAGCTATATCTCCATCTATTTTAAGAAAAGTATTTCTATATGTCTGTCTTTTTAGAAAATTCCATATATCTAATTCTTTTTAGAAAACTCTATCTATACCACTGTGTTTTTAGAAAACTCTACATCTCTGTCTTTTTAGAGAAATCCATATCTCAGTCTTTTTAGAAAAGTGTATCTATATCTCTTTTTAGGAAACTCTATCTTTACCACTGTCTTTTTATAAAACTCTAGCTATATCTCTGTCTATTTAGAAAACTCCATCTATATCTCCATCTATTTTAAGAAAAGTCTTTCTATATGTCTGTCTTTTTAGAAAATTCCATATATCTAATTATTTTTAGAAAACTATCCATATCTCTGTCTTTTTAGAACACTCTATCTATATCTCTGTCTTTTTAGAAAAATCTACATCTGTGTTGTTTTATGAAAACTATCTATATCTATCTCTTTTTAGACAAATCCATATCTCTGTCTTTATATAAAACTCTATATATATCTATATCTCTTTTTAGGAAACTCTATCTATACCTCTTTCTTTTTATAAAACTCTATCTATATCTCTTTCTTTTTATAAAACTCTATCTATATCTCCATGTATTTTAAGGAAAGTCTATCTATATCTCTATGTCTTCTTAGAAAATTCCATATATCTAATTGTTTTTAGAAAACTATCTATATCTCTGTTTTTTTAGAAAATTATTGCTATATCTCTGTCTTTTTAGAAAACACTTTCTATATCTATATCTCTTTTTAGAAAACTATCTATTTCTCTGTCTTTTTAGAAAACTATCTATATCTCTGACTTTTTAGAAAACTATTTATATATCTATGTCTTTTTAGAAAACTCTATCCATATTTCTGTATTAAAAAAAATATACATCTCTGTCTTAAAAAAAAAACTCTATCTATATCAATGTCGTTTTTGAAATCTATCTATTACTATCTACTCTATTTAGAGAAATCCATATCTCTCTTTATAGAAAACTCTATCTATATCTCTATATCTTTTTAGAAAACTCTATCTATATCTCTGTCTTTTTAGAAAATTCTATATCTCTGACTTTTTAGAAAACCTCTATTTATATATCTATGTGTCACGAATTCCGCCGAGGCTGCTGCTCCTCTTTGTTCGAGCAGGCTTCGGCGTTCGTCGTCCCCGGAGTACTAGCTGCCACCGTTTGATGTTATCTATGTTTATTTGGTTTTGTCTGATTTGTGCACCTGTTCCATATCACGTATGATTATGTCACCTATAAGTTTCCTTTGGTTTTGTTTGTAGTTGTGTGTCGTTGTTCTCCTGTCGGTTGGTCTAGTTTAGTTGTTTACTTATTGTTAGTGCTGTGCGCACTTTACGCACTGTTTTGCGTATTCGCTCGTCTCCTGTTTAGGAGGCCCATTGTATTTTGTATTTTGCTCCTGTGACTTAAAAGTTGGATCAACTAAGCTTCTGTGTCCTGCCCCTGACTCCAACACCGCATCCACATCAGCCTTGTGACAATATGTCTTTAAAAAAAACTCTATATCTATGTCTTTTTAGAAAACTCTATCTTTATCGCTGTCTTTTCAGAAAACTCTCTTTTTCTTTATAGAAAATCTATATCTCTATGTCTTTTTAGAAAACTGTATTCATAACTCTATCTCCTTTTAGAGAAATCCATTTCTCTGTCTTTATAGAAAACGATCTATATCTATATCTCTTTTAGAAAACTCTATCTATATATCTGTCTTTTTTGAAAATTCTATCTATATCTCTTTAGAAAATTCAATATCTCTATGTCTTTTTAGAAAACTATCTCTGACTTTTTAGAAAACTATACTCTATCTATATCTATATCTCTCTTTAGGAAACTCTATCTATACCTGTCAAAAGAACCGATGTGGATGTGGTGGAGGAGTCAGGCGCAGGACACAGAGGATTCGTCCAAAAAGACTTTACTAGTCCAAAGTGCAACAAAACAATACACGACCTCGAAAACAAACGGAGGCGAAGGAATTACGCAACATGCGTAAAACAATAAACAAAACTAACAGAGCGCAAACACGCAGCTCCGCACGACAGGCAAACAACAACACACAATCTAACTAATACAAAACAGGGAACTTATAGGACACGTAATCAGAACACAAACAGACACAGGTGTACAAGACAGACTAAAGCAATCACACCACGAAACATACAACGGTGGCAGCTAGTACTCCGGGGACGGCGAACGCCGAAGCCTGCCCGAACCAGGAGGAGGAGCAGTCTCGGCCGAAACCGTGACAATACCTCTTTATTTTTAGAAAACTCTATCTATATCTTTGTCTTTTTAGAAAACACTGTCTATAACTATATCTCTTTTTAGAAACTCTATCTATATCTCTTTTTAGAAAAATCTACATCTCTGTCTTTTTAGAAAGCTCTAGCTATATCTCTGTCTTTTTAGAAAACTCTATCTATATCTCCATATATTTTAAGGAAAGTCTATCTATATCTCTATGTCTTCTTAGAAAATTCCATATATCTAATTGTTTTTAGGAAACGATCTATATCTCTGTCTTTTTAGAAAAATATTTCTATATCTCTGTCTTTTTAGAAAACACTTTCTATATCTATATCTGTTTTTAGAAAACTCTATCTATTTCTCTGTCTTTTTAGAAAACTATCTATATCTCTGACTTTTTAGAAAACTATTTATATACCTATGACTTTTTAGAAAACTCTATCTATATTTCTGTATTTAAAAAAAAAATCTACATCTCTGTCTTAAAAAAAACCTCTATCTACATCAATGTCGTTTTCGAAATCTATCTATTACTATCTACTATTTTTAGAGAAATCCATATCTCTCTTTATAGAAAATTATATCTATATCTATATGTCTTTTTAGAAAACTATATCTATATCTATGTCTTTTTAGAAAACTCTATCTTTATCGCTGTCTTTTCAGAAAACTCTCTGTCTTTATAGAAAAATCTACTTCTCTGTCTTTTTAGAAAACTCTATCTATAACTCTATCTCCTTTTAGAGAAATCCATATCTCTGTCTTTATAGAAAACTATCTATATTTATATCTCTTTTAGAAAACTCTATCTATATATCGTCTTTTTTTTTTAAAAATTTTATCTATATCCTATTTTTTTTTTGAAAATTTAAATCTTTTGACTTTTTTAGAAAAATGTATTTTTAAAAACCGGGCTTTTTAAAAAAAAAACCCTATCTTTCATCTCTTTCGGGGTTTTTTGAAAACGATATATCCCCTTTTTTCCCTTTTTTTTTAGACCAAATTTCCCTATCTCTTTCTTTGTAGAAACTTTATTTTACAATCTATATATATTTTTTGGAAACTACTTTCAAAATCCCCCAAATTTTTTTAAATTTAAAATCTATCTATATCTCTTATCTTTTTTGAAAAAAATATCTTTTATTTTCAAAACTTTTTTTGGGAAAATTTTTATACCTCCCATATCTTTTTTAGAAAACTATCTATATCTCTGACGTTTTTTAGAAAACTCTATTTTTATCTTTTTCCCATTTGAAAAACTCTATTTATAAACTATATATCTCATCTCTTTTCAGAAAAAAATCCCTATCTCTGTCTTTGGGAAAAACCTAAACCCATATCTCTTTTTAAGGGAAAATCTTCTATTCTCTATATCTTTTTTTTAAAACTCTAAACTCTATATCCGGGGCTTTTTTTTGAAAATCATTTCCCCATTTTTTTTTATAAAACTCTAAACTTTTTTTTAAACTCTGGGTTTTTTTTTTTTTGAAAACTCTAAACTATATCCTAAAGTCCTTTTTTAGAAAAATCTAAACTTATATCGTCTTTTTTTTTAAAAAAAAACTCCTTTTAAAAAATCTTTCTCCCCTTTTTTTTTTAAGAAAACTTTCTTATTCTTTTTTTTATAAAAACCAAATTTTTTTTCTTTTTAAACAAATTTTAAAATTCCCTTTTTTTTTTTCCCCTTCCCATTCCCTTTTTATTTTTTTTAAAACCCCCCTCTATCTCCCCTCTTTTTTTTTTTTTTCCATTTCCCCCCCTTTCCCCCTTTTTAAAAAACTTACCCGACCCCCCCTTTTAAAATTCTTCTTTCCCCCCCCCCCCCCCCCCCCCGTTTTTAAAAAACCCCTTCTCTTTTTCAAAAATTTTTTTGTCCTTTTCCCCCCCTTCTTTCCTTTTTCTTTTTCTAAACTCTTTCTTTTTTGCTCCTTTTTTTCTTCCTTTTTTTCTATTTTATCTCTGTCTTTTTTCTTTCTATTTCTCCCCCCCCTTTTTTTTCCTCCCTTTCTTGGGGCTTTTTCTTTTTTCTTCTCCTGTCCCCTTTTTGTTTTTATCTGTTTTTTTTTCTATTTTTCTCTTCCCCCTTTTCCCCCCTTTTTATCTCTTCCCTTTTTGGCTCTCCCCCCCCCCTTCCCCTGTCTGGTTTCTTTTTTTTCCCCTATCCCTTTTTGAAACCCCCTTTTTCTCTTTTCTTTTTAGAAAACCTTCTATTTCCTCCCCCTTTTTTTTTTCCTCTCCCCTTTTTCTTAACCGTCTTTTTGGAAACCTCCTTTTTTTTTAAAAAAATTTTCTATAAAACTCTGTCTTTTAAGGGGAAAATTTAATAAAAACTCCCCGACTTTTTTGGGCCCCTAATTTTATCTCTGGGCTTTTTTTTAAAACCCCCATTTCCCCTATTTCCCCCTTTTTTGACTTCCTTCCGTTTTTTGGGGGCCGTTTTTTCCCCCCTTTTCCCCCCTTTTGCCCCCTTTCTTTTTTAAAAACCCCTGGCCTCTTTTTTTCTGTCTTTTTAGAAAAAAATTTTTATTAAAATTCCCTATTTCTTTTTTATAAAATCTATTTATAATCTCTTTTTTTTAAAAAAAAACAATTAAAATCTTTTTCTTTTTAGAAAACTTTCTTGCTTTTTAAAATTTTAATTTGTCTTTTTAAAAAAATCCATATCCATTTTTTTTAAAAACCCATCTATATCTCGTCTTTTTTTGAAAAAATCTTTATCTCTGCTTTTTAGAAAACTTTTATTTTCTCCTGCTTTTTAGAAAAACTATATTTTTATTTCTTTTTTTGGAAAAAATCCTATCCTGTTTTTTAAAAAATCTATATTTTTCCTTTTTTGAAAAATCATATTTTATTATTTTTATAAAACCCCTTCTATATCTCTTTTTAGAAAACTCCTTTTCCCATTTCTTTTTTTTAAAAACCAAATTAATCTCTATTTTTTAAAAAAATTCAAATTTTTATCTTGTCTTTTTTGAAATAAAATTATTTATAAAAATTTTTATTTTTTTTTTTAGAAAAAAATCCCCTTTTCTCTTCTTTTTAGAAACCCATCTATTCCTTTTTTTGGAAAAAAAATTTATATCTCTTCTTTTTTTAAAAAATAATTTTTATCCCTTTAAATTTTTTTTAAAAAAAATCTAATTTTATTCTTTTTAAGGGAAAATATCATATTTCTTTTTTAAAAACAATCCCCAAAGTTTTTTTAAAAATTATTTTCCTATAAATTTTTTAAAAACCCATCTATATCTCTTCTTTTAGAAAAATTTTATACCCATTTCTTTTTTTGAAAACTTTTATATCTTTGGGCTTTTTTTAAAACTCTTTTTAAAACTCGTCTATTTAGAAAAAGATTTTAAAAAAAACTTTTTCTATCCCCTTTTTAGACAAATCCATATCTCTGTCTTTGTAAAAAAACTCTATCTATATCCTTTTTAGGAAAAATCTAAACTTAAACTCTATTTTAAAACTTTTTATTTTTAAAAGAAATTTTTTATATTTTTGTCTTTTTAGAAAACTTTTTCTATTTCTTTTTTTAAAAAACTCTATTTTTTTTTCTCTTCTTTTTAAATTTTTTGAAAACCCATTTATCTCTATTTTTTTAGAAAACCCAACCCCTATTTTTCTATTTTATCTTCTTTTTTAAAAACTCTATTTTTTCTCTGTCTTTTTTTGAAAAATCCTATTTTCTTATTTCTTTTTTTAAAAAATCCATATCTCTGCCCTTTTTTAAAAAAATCTATTATTCCTTTTTAGGATTTTATCCCTTTTTTATTTTTAAAAAAAACTCTATCTTATTCTGTTTTTTGAAAATCCATTAACCCCCTTTTTTTTTAAAAATCCATCCATTTCTTTTTAGAAAACCAAACTATATCTCCATTTTTTAGAAAAAAATTTTCTATATTCTGTCTTTTTAAAAAACCCGTTTTTTTAAAAACTATATCTCTATTCTTTTTAGAAAATTTTATATTCTTTCTTTTTAAAACTCTATTTTATTCTTTTTTTGGAATTTCCATATCCTATTTCTTTTTAAAACTCATCTTATTCTGTTTTTTGAAATTATCTTTTAACCCCTGTCTTTTTTGAAAATCCATAAACCTTTTTTTTAGAAACTCTATTCTCGTTTTTTAGAAAATTTTTTCTATACTCTTTTTTTTTAGAAAAATTTTTTTCTATATTCTTTTTTTTTTAAGACAAAAACCCATTTTTTTTGTCTCGTCTATTCCAGGAAAAATCTATTTATATCTCTTCCCTTTTTTTAAAACTTTCCCAAATATCTCTGTCTTTTTTGAAAAATTTCTATTCTTTCCTTTTTAGGGAAACCCATCTATATCTCTTTTTTTTAAAAAAACTTTTATACCCCCTTTTCTTTTTTAAAAAAAATTTTCTAAACCCGTCTTTTTAGAAAAATTTTTATATCCCTTTTTTTTAAAAAATCTATTTTGCTCTGTCTTTTTTTTAAAAAACCCCTAGAAATCTCCCCCCGCTTTTTAAAAAACCCATTTATATCTTTTCTTTTTTTTTAAAAACTATATCTCTATTCCCTTTTTTGAAAATTCCCATCCCCTTTTTTTAAAAAAAAACTAATTTTATAACCTTTTTTGGAAATCCATATCCTTTTTTATTTTTATAAAACTCTTAACTATATTCTGTTTTTTTTTTAAAAAAAATTATTTAAAACTTCTTTTTAGAAAACTCATTTTATTTCTTCTTTTTAAAAACCCTTTTTATCTCTAAATTTTTTTTAAAAAAAAATCCAAAAATCTTTGTTTTTTAGAAACCCCCTATAATTTTTATATTCCCTTTTTTGGGAAACGCTATCCAAAACTCTTTTTTTTTAAAAACCCACCCATAAATTTTTTTTTTTTAAAAAAAACTTTCTCTATTCTTTTTGAAAACATTATATTTCTTTTTAAAACTCTTTTTTATCTCTTTTTTTAAAAAAACAATTTATATCTTTGTCTTTTTAAAAACCAAAACTATTTTAGGGCCTTTTAAAAAAATTTTATCCTTTTAATTTTTTTAAAACCCCATCTATATCCTGTCTTTTTAAAAAAAACCATATCCCTTTTCTTTTTTTGAAAAAAATTAAAATCTCGACTTTTAGAAAATTTTATTTTATCTCTTTGGCTATTTAAAAAAAACCCCGTTTTTTATTAAAAAAATTATTTTTTGTTCCCTCTCCTTTTTTTTTAACCAAATTTTATATCCCCCTGTCTTTTTAAAAAACCAAACCAAAAAAAAAACCCCTTTAAAAACTATTTTACCTTTTTTTCGAAAAAAATTTACCCATTCTTTTTTTATTTTTTTTTAGAAAACTCTTTTTTTTAAATTTTCTTATTTACTTTTTAAAAAAACCTTTTTTTTCTATATTTCTTTTTTATTCTTTTTTTTTGAAAAATATTATATATCGTCTTTTTTTAAAACTCTCTATTCTCTGTCCCTTTTTTTAAAAATCTTATATCTCTATGTCTTTTTAGAAAACTATATAAACCTCTGACTTTTTAGAAAACAATCTATATTTGTATCTCTTTTTAGGAAACTATCTATATCTCTGTCTTTTTATAAAACAATCTATATATGTCTTTTTAGAGAAATTCATATCCTATTTATTTTTATAAAACTCTATCTATATCTCTGTCTTTTTAGAAAACTCTATCTATATCTCTGACTTTTTAGAAATGTCACGATCGTTGAACGGAGTAGACCAAGGCGCAGCGTGATGAGCGAACATACTTTATTATCTTTAGTGATAATAATAACAAAACAACAAACGATAACGACACGTGAAGTCCTAGGTTTAACACAACCAACACGGAACAAACCAAACGGAACAAGATCCCACAAACACTATGGGAAAACAGACTGTTTAAATATGGTTCCCAATCAGAGACAACCAGCAACAGCTGACACTCGTTGCCTCTGTATGGGAACCACTCTGGCCAACATAGAAATACAAAACTAGATTCCCGACATAGAACAACAACACATAGAATCTACACACCCTGGCTCAACATATAGAGTCCCCAGAGCCAGGGTGTGACAGTACCCCCCCCCAAAGGCGCGGACTGCGACCGCGCCTCAACATAAACAAAACAGGGGAGGGGCCAGGCCGGGCCGGGCTGGCGATGCGCACCGTAGGCTTGGTGCGAGTGGCAGGAACAGGCCGGGCCGGGCTGGCGACGCGCACCGTAGGCTTGGTGCGAGTGGCAGGAACAGGCCGGGCCGGGCTGGCGACGCACACCATTAGCTTGGTGCGGGGAGCAGGAACAGGCCGGGCCGGGCTGGCGACGTGCACCATTAGCTTGGTGCGGGGAGCAGGAACAGGCCGGGCCGGGCTGACGACGCGCACCATTAGCTTGGTGCGGGGAGCAGGAACAGGCCGGGCCGGGCTGGCGACGCGCACCGTAGGCTTGGTGCGAGGGGCAGGAACAGGCCGGGCCGGGCTGGCGACGCACAACGTAGGCTTGGTGCGAGTGGCAGGAACAGGTCGGGCCGGGCTGGCGACGCGCACTGTAGGCTTAGTGCGAGTGGCAGGCACAGGCCGGGCCGGGCTGGCGACGCGCACCATCAACTTAGTGCGGGGAGCAGGAACGGGCCGGACCGGACTGGTGACGCACACCACTTGCTTGGTGTGAGGAGCGGGACTGGGTTTGCCCACCACCCTCCAATAATCCCCCCGTAGCGCCCCTGGTCCGGTCTGGCCCCGCTGGCTAGAGCTGGACTGGACATCGTAGGAGCGGATTGCTTAAGCTCCGGTGTGGAGCAACTGACCGGTACCTGACCAGGCACCGGTGACCCAGGCACGGGTTGTGCCGGACTGACGACGCGCACCCCAGGCTTGGTGCGTGGAGCAGGAACGGGCCGGACCGGGCTGACGATGCGCACCCCTGGCTTGGTGCGTGGAGCAGCAACGGGCCAGACCGGGCTGACGATGCGCACCCCTGGCTTGGTGCGTGGAGCAGGAACGGGCCGTACCGGGCTGACGATGCGCACCCCTGGATTGGTGCGTGGAGCAGGAACGGGCCGTACCGGGCTGACGACTCGCACCCCTGGCTTGGTGCGAGTGGCAGGAACAGGCCGGGCCGGGCTGGCGGCGCGCACCATAGGCTTGGTGCGAGTGGCAGGAACAGGCCGGGCCGGGCTGGCGATGCACACCGTAGGCTTGGTGCGAGTGGCAGGAACAGGCCGGGCCGAGCTGGCGACGCGCACCGTAGGCTTGGTGCGAGTGTCAGGAACAGGCCGGGCCGGGCTGGCGATGCGCACCGTAGGCTTGGTGCGAGTGGCAGGAACAGGCCGGGCCGGGCTGGCGACGCGCACCGTAGGCTTGGTGCGAGTGGCAGGAACAGCCGGGCCGGGCTGGCGACGCGCACCATTAGCTTGGTGCGGGGAGCAGGAACAGGCCGGGCCGGGCTGGCGACGTGCACCATTAGCTTGGTGCGGGGAGCAGGAACAGGCCGGGCCGGGCTGACGACGCGCACCATTAGCTTGGTGCGGGGAGCAGGAACAGGCCGGGCCGGGCTGGCGACGCGCACCGTAGGCTTGGTGCGAGGGGCAGGAACAGGCCGGGCCGGGCTGGCGACGCACACCGTAGGCTTGGTGCGAGTGGCAGGAACAGGTCGGGCCGGGCTGGCGACGCGCACTGTAGGCTTAGTGCGAGTGGCAGGCACAGGCCGGGCCGGGCTGGCGACGCGCACCATCAACTTAGTGCGGGGAGCAGGAACGGGCCGGACCGGACTGGTGACGCACACCACTTGCTTGGTGTGAGGAGCGGGACTGGGTTTCGTCATAACCCTCCGCTCCCTCAGCTGCCTACACAGTTCCTCTCGCCGTGCCTCTATTCTCACCTTCTCCCTTATCGCCTCCAGTAGCTCCACCCTCTGCACCACTAACTCCTGCTCCCTCTGCACCAATAGCCCCCTTAACCTGGTGGCCTCCTCACCTAACCTCCTAATACGCCCTGTAGCTGCCTCCTGCTGCCCCGTCGCCCATGCCGTGTGCCCCCCCCTAATTTTTTTTTGGGGTTGCCTCTCGTCTGTCCGACGACGACACTGTTGACGCCGTTGCTCCTCTCTCCGTCGCGCCTCTACCGTCTCCTTCCATGGACGGCGATCCATCCCGGCCTGGATTTCCTCCCAGGTCCAGGACCCCTGCCCGTCCATTATCTGCTCCCACGTCCAGGCTGCCTGCTCCTGGACACGCTGCTTGGTCCTGGTATGGTGGGATCTTCTGTCACGATCGTTGAACGGAGTAGACCAAGGCGCAGCGTGATGAGCGAACATACTTTATTATCTTTAGTGATAATAATAACAAAACAACAAACGATAACGACACGTGAAGTCCTAGGTTTAACACAACCAACTGTTTAAATATGGTTCCCAATCAGAGACAACCAGCAACAGCTGACACTCGTTGCCTCTGATTGGGAACCACTCTGGCCAACATAGAAATACAAAACTAGATTCCCGACATAGAACAACAACACATAGAATCTACACACCCTGGCTCAACATATAGAGTCCCCAGAGCCAGGGTGTGACAAGAAAACTCTATTTATATCTTTGTCTTTTTAGAATCTATATCTATATCTATCTATATCTATATGTCTTTTTTAGAAAACTCCATCCATATCTATATATCTTTTTTGAAAACTCCATCCATATCTCTATATCTTTTAGAAAACTATCTATATCTCTGACTTTTTAGAAAACTCTATTTATATCTCTATGACTTTTTAGAAAACTTTATCTATATCTCTATGTCTTTTTAGAAAACTATGGGGGAAAAAGTATTTAGTCAGCCACCAATTGTGCAAGTTCTCCCACTTAAAAAGATGAGAGAGGCCTGTCATTTTCATCATAGGTACACGTCAACTATGACAGACAAAATGAGAAAAAAAATACAGAAAATCACATTGTAGTATTTTTTATGAATTTATTTGCAAATTATGATGGAAAATAAGTATTTGGTCAATAACAAAAGTTTCTCAATACTTTGTTATATACCCTTTGTTGGCAATGACACAGGTCAATTGTTTTCTGTAAGTCTTCACAAGGTTTTCACACACTGTTGCTGGTATTTTGGCCCATTCCTCCATGCAGATCTCCTCTAGAGCAGTGATGTTTTGGGGCTGTCGCTGGGCAACACGGACTTTCAACTCCCTCCAAAGATGTTCTATGGGGTTGAGATCTGGAGACTGGCTAGGCCACTCCAGGACCTTGAAATGCTTCTTACGAAGCCACTCCTTCGTTGCCCGGGCGGTGTGTTTGGGATCATTGTCATGCTGAAAGACCAAGCCACGTTTCATCTTCAATGCCCTTGCTGATGGAAGGAGGTTTTCACTCAAAATATCATGATACATGGCCCCAATCATTCTTTCCATTACACGGATCAGTCGTCCTGGTCCCTTTGCAGAAAAACAGCCCCAAAGCATGATGTTTCCACCCCCATGCTTCACAGTAGGTATGGTGTTCTTTGGATGCAACTCAGCATTCCTTGTCCTCCAAACCGCCGAGTTGAGTTTTTAACAAAAAGTTCTATTTTGGTTTCATCTGACCATATGACATTCTCCCAATCCTCTTCTGGATCATCCAAATGCACTCTAGCAAACTTCAGACGGGCCTGGACATGTACTGGCTTAAGCAGGGGGACACGTATGGCACTGCAGGATTTGAGTCCCTGGCGGCGTAGTGTGTTACTGATGGTAGGCTTTGTTACTTTGGTCCCAGCTCTCTGCAGGTCATTCACTAGGTCCCCCCCGTGTGGTTCTGGGATTTTTGCTCACCGTTCTTGTGATCATTTTGACCCCACGGGGTGAGATCTTGCGTGGAGCCCCAGATCGAGGGAGATTATCAGTGGTCTTGTATGTCTTCCATTTCCTAATAATTGCTCCCACAGTTGATTTCTTCAAACCAAGCTGCTTACCTATTGCAGATTCAGTCTTCCCTGCCTGGTGCAGGTCTACAATTTTGTTTCTGGTGTCCTTTGACAGCTCTTTGGTCTTGGCCATAGTGGAGTTTGGAGTGTGACTGTTTGAGGTTGTGGACAGGTGTCTTTTATACTGATAACAAGTTCAAACAGGTGCCATTAATACAGGTAACGAGTGGAGGACAGAGGAGCCTCTTAAAGAAGAAGTTACAGGTCTGTGAGAGCCAGAAATCTTGCTTGTTTGTAGGAGACCAAATACTTATTTTCCACCATAATTTGCAAATAAATTCATAAAAAATCCTACAATGTGATTTTCCGGAATTGTTTTCTCAATTTGTCTGTCATAGTTGACTTGTACCTATGATGAAAATTACAGGCCTCTCTCATCTTTTTAAGTGGGAGAACTTGCACAATTGGTGGATGACTAAATACTTTTTTTCCCCACCGTATATCTCTGTCTTTTTAGAAAACTATCTATATCTCTGACTTTTTAGAAAATTCCTTATATCTGACTTTTTAGAAAACTCCATCCATATCTCTATATCGTTTAGAAAACTCTATTTATATCTCTATGACTTTTTAGAAAACTCTATCTACATCTCTGTCATTTTAGAAAACTATATATCTCAATCTCTTTTTAGACAAATCCAATTCTCTGTATTTGTAGAAAACTCTACCTACAGTGAGTGAAAAAAGTATTTGATCCCCTGCTGATTTTGTACGTTTGCCCACTGACAAAGAAACGATCAGTCTATAATTTTAATGGTAGGTTCATTTGAACAGTGAGAGATAGAATAACAACAAAAAAATCCTGAAAAACGCATGTCAAAAATCTTATAAATTGATTTGCTTTTTAATGAGGGAAAAAAGTATTTGACCCCTCTGCAAAACATGACTTAGTACTTGGTGGCAAAACCCTTGTTGGCAATCACAGAGGTCAGACGTTTCTTGTAGTTGGCCACCAGGTTTGCAAACATCACAGGTGGGATTTCGTCCCACTCCTCTTTGCAGATCTTCTCTAAGTCATTAAGGTTTTGTGGCTGACGTTTGGCAACTCGACCCTTCAGCTCCCTCCACAGATTTTCTATGGGATTAAGGTCTGGAGACTGGCTAGGCCACTCCAGGACCTTAATGTGCTTTCTTCTTGAGCCACTCCTTTGTTGCCTTGTCCGTGTGTTTTGGGTCATTGTCATGCTGGAATACACATCCACAACCCATTTTCAATGCCCTGGCTGAGGGAAGGAGGTTCTCACCCAAGATTTGACGGTACATGGCCCCGTCCATCGTCCTTTGATGCGGTGAAGTTTTCCTTTCCCCTTAGGGGAAAAACACCCCCAAAGCATAATGTTTCCACCTCCATGTTTGACGGTGGGGATGGTGTTCTTGGGGTCATAGGCAGCATTCCTCCTCATCCAAACATGGTGAATTGAGTTGATGCCAAAGAACTCCATTATGGTCTCATCTGACCACAACACTTTCACGCAGTTCTCCTCTGAATCATTCAGATGTTCATTGGCAAACTTCAGACGGGCATGTATATGTGCTTTCTTGAGCAGGGGGACCTTGCGGGCGATGCAGGATTTCAGTCCTTCACGGCGTAGTGTGTTACCAATTGTTTTCTTGGTGACTATGGTCCCAGCTGCCTTGAGATCATTGACAAGATCCTCCCGTGTAGTTCTGGGCTGATTCCTCACCGTTCTCATGATCATTGCAACTCCATGAGTTGAGATCTTGCATGGAGCCCCAGGCCAAGGGAGATTGACAGTTCTTTTGTGTTTCTTCCATTTGCGAATAATCGCACCAACTGTTGTCACCTTCTCACCAAGCTGCTTGGCGATGGTCTTGTAGCCCATTCCAGCCTTGTGTAGGTCTACAATCTTGTCCCTGACATCCTTGAAGAGCTCTTTGGTCTTGGCCATGGTGGAGAGTTTGGAATCTGATTGATTGATTGCTTCTGTGGACAGGTGTCTTTTATACAGGTAACAAACTGAGATTAGGAGCACTCCCTTTAAGAGTGTGCTCCTAAACTCAGCTCGTTACCTGTATAAAAGACACATGGGAGCCAGAAATCTTTCTGATTGAGAGGGGGTCAAATCCTTATTTCCCTCATTAAAATGCAAATCAATTTATAACATTTTTGACATGCGTATTTCTGGAATTTGTTGTTGTTATTCTGTCTCTCACTGTTCAAATAAAACTACCATTACAATTATAGACTGATCATTTCTTTGTCAGTGGGCAAACGTACAAAATCAGCAGGGGATCAAATACTTTTTTCCCCTCACTGTATATCTATATCTCTTTTTAGAAAACTATCTATACCTCTGTCTTTCTATATCTATGTCTTTTTACAAAACTATCTATATCTCTATGTCTTTTTAGAAAACTCTATCAACATCTCTGTCATTGTAGAAAACTATCTATATCTCTATCTCTTTTTAGACAAATCCATAACTCTGTCTTTATAGAACAATCTATCTACAGTGCGGAGAACAAGTATTTGATACACTGCCGATTTTTCAGGTTTTCCTACTTACAAAGCATGTAGAGGTCTGTAATTTTTTATCATAGGTACACTTCAACTGTGAGAGACGGAATCTAAAACAAAAATCCAGAAAATCACATTGTATGATTTTTAAGTAATTCATTTGCATTTTATTGCATGACATAAGTATTTGATACATCAGAAAAGCAGAACTTAATATTTGGTACAGAAACCTTTGTTTGCAATTACAGAGATAATACATTTCTTCTAGGTCTTGACCAGGTTTGCACACACTGCAGCAGGGATTTTGGCCCACTCCTCCATACAGACCTTCAGATCCTTCAGATTTCGGGGCTGTCGCTGGGCAATACAGACTTTCAGCTCCCTCCAAAGATTTTCTATTGGGTTCAGGTCTGGAGACTGGCTAGGCCACTCCAGGACCTTGAGATGCTTCTTACGGAGCCACTCCTTAGTTGCCCTGGCTGTGTGTTTCGGGTCGTTGTCATGCTGGAAGACCCAGCGACGACCCATCTTCAATGCTCTTACTGAGGGAAGGAGGTTGTTGGCCAAGATCTTGCGATACATGGCCCCATCAATCCTCCCCTCAATACGGTGCAGTCGTCCTGTCCCCTTTGCAAAAAAGCATCCCCAAAGAATGAAGTTTCCACCTCCATGCTTCACGGTTGGGATGGTGTTCTTAGGGTTGTACTCATCCTTCTTCTACCTCCAAACACGGCGAGTGGAGTTTAGACTAAAACACTCTATTTTTGTCTCATCAGACCACATGACCTTCTCCCATTCCTCCTCTGGATCATCCAGATGGTCATTGGCAAACTTCAGACGGGCCTGGACATGCGCTGGCTTGAGCAGGGGGACCTTGCGTGCACTGCAGGATTTTAATCCATGACGGCGGAGTGTGTTACTAATGGTTTTCTTTGAGACTGTGGTCCCAGCTCTCTTCAGGTCATTGACCAGGTCCTGCCGTGTAGTTCTGGGCTGATCCCTCACCTTCCTCATGATCATTGATGCCCCACGAGGTGAGATCTTGCATGGAGCCCCAGACCGAGGTTGATTGACCGTCATCTTGAACTTCTTCCATTTTCTAATAATTGCGCCAACAGTTGTTGCCTTCTCACCAAGCTGCTTGCCTATTGTCCTGTAGCCCATCCCAGCCTTGTGCAGGTCTACAATGTTATCCCTGATGTCCTTACACAGCTCTCTGGTCTTGGCCATTGTGGAGAGTTTGGAGTCTGTTTGATTGAGTGTGTGGACAGGTGTCTTTTATACAGGTAACGAGTTCAAACAGGTGCAGTTAATACAGGTAATGAGTGGATAACAGGAGGGCTTCTTAAAGAAAAACTAACAGGTCTGTGAGAGCCGGAATTCTTACTGGTTGGTAGGTGATCAAATACTTATGTCATGCAATAAAATGCAAATTAATTATTTAAAAATCATACACTGTGATTTTCTGGATTTTTGTTTTAGATTCCGTCTCTCACAGTTGAAGTGTACCTATGATAAAAAATTACAGACCTCTACATGCATTGTAAGTAGGAAAACCTGCAAAATCGGCAGTGTATCAAATACTTGTTCTCCCCACTTTATATCTATATCTCTTTTTAGAAAACTCTATCTATATTTCTTTTTAGAAAACTCTATCTATATCGCTTTCTTTTTTTGTTGAAAACTCTAGCTATCTCTATGTGTATTTAGAAAACTCTATCTTTATCTCTGTCTTTTTAGAAAATTCCATATCTCTAAATCTTTTTAGAAAACAATCTATATCTTAGTGTTTTTAGACAAATACATATCTCTGTCTTTATAGAAAACTCTACCTATATCACTATCTATTTTTTGAAAACTTTATTTATGTCTCTTTCTCTTTTTTAGAAAACGATTTGTTCTCTCACAATTTTTTTTTGCTGTGTGTGTGCTCTTGAACAGAAAAAGGGAGAAGGGAGAGGATGATTTGGTTATTTGTGGAGATTTATTTGTTTGTGGTATTTGTGTGTTTATGGATGTTTGTGCAGGGCATGTTTCTTTATTAGGGTGTGTGTGTGTGTGGTTTAAATAAGTAATGAGAGTCCAGGTTGCTGCTGTCCAGCAGGTTTGTTGGCCGGCCTGAGGTCCACGCTGCTCTCTAGATTCAGGAGCAGCCAGTACATGTATCAAATGAAATCCAGATGAGGAACTTTAAAGGGGGAGGGCTTTCTATCTGACCTCACATATTTGTGTTTGAAGTCCCCTCTGTCTGAATACACCCATTGTCCATTATTGGAGAGGCCCATTTGTCTTGGACCTCCACAGGACACCATCTAACCATCTGAAGAAGTACTTTGAAATGTTATGTTGCCTCAAATATCCTGTTGTGCAGTATGTTTGCTACAGTTGCCTGAATTAGATTTTCCACACATATTGTAGTTAAATTGTAGTTCACAAATCCATAAATATAAGTTAACCGAACACACAAAGGGCTGGGGATGTTGTTTTCAATGTCTCTTCATTCTCATATTTGAAAAATAAATAAATAAAGTATATATATATATTTTATTAAATTGCAAAGTCACAGCTGTTCATTAAGACTCTGTTTCTTTTTTGTTTCTTGTTGTGTGTACGGACGGACCCCAGGAAGATTAGCTGTTGTAATGGCAGCATCAGATAATCAAGATAAAGAGCAGAGCCATTCTGCACCTCATAGTGTTCACCAGAGATTGTTGTTATATTTTAGTTCCCATCAACTCAAGCCGTTTTGTTAAAAAAAGACACCTTC
>LR778277.1:2477982-2534586 GCA_902810595.1 Coregonus sp. 'balchen' | reverse complement strand
AATTTTTAAAAGGGGGTGAAAAGTTGATAGGAAAAAGTCGAAAAATTAAAACCAAAAAAAAAGGGTTTCGGCATTTAAGACCCCGAAAAAAATACGGGATTTTTCAACTTTATTATCGTGGTGATTTGACAAGTGGGATATTGTGACACAAAATCTCAATGTAATAATTTTGTTTATTCAGGCTGTAACAACATAATGTGGAAAAAGTCAAGGGGTGTGAATACTTTCTGAAGGCACTGAAGGTCCATCTTTATGACCTACTAGTAGATTTTCTTTCAGGTCTACCTGTTTGTAACCTGTTATCAGGTCTACCTGTTTGTAACCTGTTATCAGGTCTACCTGTTTGTAACCTGTTATCAGGTCTACCTGTTTGTAACCTGTTATCAGGTCTACCTGTTTGTAACCTGTTATCAGGTCTACCTGTTTGTAACCTGTTATCAGGTCTACCTGTTTGTAACCTGTTTTCAGGTCTACCTGTTTGTAACCTGTTATCAGGTCTACCTGTTGTAACCTGTTATCAGGTCTACCTGTTTGTAACCTGTTATCAGGTCTACCTGTTTGTAACCTGTTATCAGGTCTACCTGTTTGTAACCTGTTATCAGGTCTCCCTGTTTGTAACCTGTTATCAGGTCTCCCTGTTTGTAACTTGTTATCAGGTCTACCTGTTTGTAACCTGTTATCAGGTCTACCTGTTTGTAACCTGTTAGCAGGTCTACCTGTTTGTAACTTGTTATCAGGTCTACCTGTTTGTAACCTGTTATCAGGTCTACCTGTTTGTAACTTGTTATCAGGTCTACCTGTTTGTAACCTGTTATCAGGTCTACCTGTTTGTAACCTGTTATCAGGTCTCCCTGTTTGTAACCTGTTATCGGGTCTACCTGTTTGTAACCTGTTATCAGGTCTACCTGTTTGTAACCTGTTATCAGGTCTACCTGTTTGTAACTCATTGTCATATGACATTTTGGTCTGACTGTGTACTTCTAGGTCCTACAGAACATTTTTTTAAATATTTTTTTTATTTCACCTATATTTAACCAGGTAAGCCAGTTGAGAACAAGTTCTTATTTACAACTGCGACCTGGCCAAGATAAATCAAAGCAGTGCGATAAAAACAACAACACAGATTTACATATGGGGTAAACAAAACAAAGTCAAAAATACAACAGAAAATATATATACAGTGTGTGCAAATGTAGCAAGGTATGGAGGTAAGGCAATAAATAGGCTATAGGGCAAAATAATTACAATTAGTTTTAACACTGGAATGATAGATGTGCAAGAGTAGCTTAGTGGTTAAGAGCATTGTGCCAGTAACCGAAAGGTCGCTGGTTCTAATCCCCGAGCCGACTAGGTGAAAAATCTGTCGATGTGCCCTTAAGCAAGGCACTTAACCCTAATTGCTCCTGTAAGTTGCTCTGGATAAGAGCGTATGCTACATGACTAAAATGTTAATTTAATGATGTGCAAATATAGATACTGGGGTGCAAATGAGCAAAATAAATAACAATATGGGGATGAGGTAGTTGGGTGGGCTGATTACAGATGGGCTGTGTACAGGTAAGCTGCTCTGACAACTGATGCTTAAAGTTAGTGGGGGAGATAAGAGTCTCCAGCTTCAGAGATTTTTGCAGTTTGTTCCAGTCATTGGCAGCAGAGAACTGGAAGGAATGGCGGCCAAAGGAGGTGTTGGCTTTGGGGATGACAAGTGAGATATACCTGCTGGAGCGCATACTACGGCAGGGTGTTGCTATGGTGACCAATGAGCTAAGATAAGGCAGGGATTTGCCTAGCAGAGATTTATAGATGACCTGGAGCCAGTGGGTTTGGCGACGAATATGTAGTGAGGCCCATCCAACAAGCGCGTACAGGTCACAGTGGTGGGTAGTGTATGGGGCTTTGGTGACAAAACGGATGGCACTGTGATAGACTACATCAAATTTGCTGAGTAAAGTGTTGGAGGCTATTTTGTAAATGACATCGCCGAAGTCAAGGATCGGTAGGATAGTCAGTTTTACGAGGGCATGTTTAGCAGCATGAGTGAAGGAGGCTTTGTTGCGAAATAGGAAGCCGATTCTAGATTTAACCTTGGATTGGAGATGCTTAATGTGAGTCTGGAAGTAGAGTTTACAGTATAACCAGACACCTAGGTATTTGTAGATGTCCACATACTCTAGGTCAGACCCGCCGAGAGTAGTGATTCTAGTCGGGTGGGCGGGTGCCAGCAGCGTTCGATTGAAGAGCATGCATTTAGTTTTACTAGAGCAGTTGGAGGCTACGGAAGGAGTGTTGTATGGCATTGAAACTCATTTGGAGGTTTGTTAACACAGTGTCCAATGAAGGGCCAGGTGTATGCAAAATGGTGTTCTCTGCGTAGAGGTGAATCTGAGAGTCACCAGCAGCAAGAGCAACATCATTGATATACACAGAGAAAAGAGTCGGCCCGAGAATTGAACCCTGTGGCACCCCCATAGAGACTGACATAGGTCCAGATAACAGGCCCTCCGATTTGACACATTGAACTCTATCTGAGTAGTTGGTGAACCAGGCGAGGCAGTCATTTGAGAAACCAAGGCTATTTAGTCTGCCAATAAGAATGCGGTGGTTGACAGAGTCGAAAGCTTTGGCCAGGTCGACGAAGACGGCTGCACAGTACTGTCTTTTATCGATTGCGGTTATAATATCGTTTAGGACCTTGAGCGTGGCTGAGGTGCACCCATGACCAGCTCGGATACCGGATTGCATAGCGGAGAAGATACGGTGGGATTCGAAATGGTCGGTGATCTGTTTGTTAACTTGTCTTTCAAATACTTTCGAAAGGCAGGGCAGGATGGATATAGGTCTGTAACAGTTTGGATCTAGAGTGTCACCCCCTTTGAAGTGGGGGATGACCGCGACAGCTTTCCAATCTCTGGGGATCTCAGACGTTACATACTCTTTCAACAGATGGATCTTTCTGCTCAAATAAGCTGCAGTCACACTAAGGGTGGCAGCCACCAGTGCTATAAAATACTACTAAAGCAGTTTTTTGGGGTATCTGTACTTTACTTGAGTATTTATCTTTTTGACAACTTTTAATTTTAATCCACTGCATTCCTAAGGAAAATATGTACTTTTTACACCCATACATCTTTCTTGACACCCAAAAGTACTTGTTACATTCTGAATTCTCATGCAGGACAGCAATATGGTCCAATTCACACACCTCTGATCTGGTGGACTCACTAAACACAAATACTGCGTTTTGTAAATTATGTCTGAGTGTTGGAGTGTGCCCCTGGATGTCCGTACATTTTCAAAGAATGGTGCTGTCTTGTTTACTTAATATAAGGAATTTGACGTATTGCATATAGTTTTGCTTTTCCATTTTACTCAAGTAAGATAATTGAGCACTTTTTCCACCACTGGTAGCTACTACCAGATGTACTGGTATACACAGCATCCAGGAGAGGGAATTAAGCAGGTAGCCTTCACTATTCCCAGAGCCAAACCTGAGTATGTAGGGGATTTCAGTGAAGACAAATACGTAGCCACCAAGACTGTATTTCAGAGAGGATCTTTCACAGTGAAGAAGTTGGAGGCAGGAGACAACTGCAAGTACGTACATGCTGTGGGTGATCACAGGTTATACAGACGACAATTACCAGCTGCACTAAAACCCCCAGTGTTTGATATATAATAACAAATACCAGCTGCACTAACACCCCCAGTGTTGAGATAATTATAACAGTAGAGCTGCACTAAAACCCCCAGTGTTGATATAATATCAACAGTAGAGCCTGCCACCAAACCCCCGTTGTTGAATATAAGATAAACCAAGGACAGCTGCACTAAACCCCCAGTGTTGATCTATAGTAACAAGTAGAGCTGCACTAAACCCCCAGTGTTGATATAATATAACAACGTACCATGCTGTCACTAAACCCACCAGTGTTGATATAATATAAACAAGGTATCAGCTGCCACTAACACCCCCAGTGTTGTATAATATAACAAGTACAGCTGCACTAAAACCCCCATGGTTGATATAATATACACAAGTAGAGCTGCACTAAACCCCCAGTGTTGATATAATATAACAAGTAATAGCTGCACTAAACCCCCCAGTGTTGATATAATATAACAAGTACAGCTGCACTAAACCCCCAGTGTTGATATAATATAACAAGTACAGCTGCACTAAACCCCCAGTGTTGATATAATATAACAAGTACAGCTGCACTAAACCCCCCAGTGTTTGATATAATATAACAAGTACAGCTGCACTAAACCCCCCAGTTGTTGAATAATATAACAAGTAGAGCTGCACTAACCCCCAGTGTTGATATAATATAACAAGTACAGCTGCACTAAACCCCCAGTTGGTGATATAAATATAACAAATATACAGCTGCACTAAAACCCCCAGTGTTGATATAATATAACAAGTACAGCTGCCACCTTAAACCCCCCCAGTGTGGATATAATATAAACAAGTAGAGCTGCACTAAACCCCCCAGTGTTGATATAATATAACAGTAGAGCTGCACTAAACCCCCAGTGTTGATATAATAAACAAGTAGAGCTGCACTAAACCCCAGTGTTGATATAATATAACAAGAAGCTTGCCACTCGAAACCACCCGTGTTGTAAATATAACAAGTACGCGCATAAACCCCCAGTGTTGATATAATATAACAAAGTAGAGCTTGCACTAAACCACCAGTTGTTGATATAATATAACAAGTAGATTTGCACTAAACCCCAGTGTTTGATATCAATAACAAGTACAGCTGCACTAAACCCCCAGGTGATATAAGATAACAAGTACAGCGCACTCTAAACCCCCCGTGTTGATATAATATAACAGTACAGTGCACTACTCCAGTGTGATATATATAAAAAGTTAGCGCGCACTCTAAACCACAGGATGGCTATAATATAACAAGTAGAGCTGCACTAAAACACCGTGGTTTATTATAATTATAACAAGTAGGAGCGCCACTAAACCCCAGTGTTGATATAATTATAACAAAGTAGGAAGCTGCATAACACCCCCAGTTGTTGATATAATAAAACAAGAGAGCTGCACTAAACCACAAGTGTTATTATAATAACAATAGAGCTGCAACTAAACCCCAGTGTAATAATATAACAAGACAAGCTGCCACTAAACCCCCAGTTGTTGATATAATTATAACCAAGACAGCTGCACTAAACCCCATGTTGATAATAAACAAGTGTGAGCTGCACTAAACCCCAGGTTGATATAATATAACAAGTATGAGCTGCCCATAAACCCCCCAGTGTTGATATAATATAACAGTCGAGCCTGCACTAAACCACAGGTTGATATAATATACACAAGTACAGCTGCATAAACCCCAGTAGTTGAATAAGATTAAACAAGTACAGACTGCACTAAAACCCCCAGTGTTGATTATATATAACAAGTACGCTGCACTAAACCCCCAGTGTTGATATAATATAACAAGTAGCGCTGCACTAAAACCCCCAGTTTGGATATAATATAAAAACGTAGAGCTGCACTAACCCCCAGTGTTGAGATCGGATAGCAGTAATATCTGAAGGAAAGCGAGTGGTCTCATCATGTCCTGTAGGGGGATCTCTAGCTCTACTACTAATAATTTCTGTCTCATTTCATTGTCATGATCAGAAAGGTTCCCTGTGAGGTCCTATGAGCAAGCTTTACGGTACAGACTTTCTGACACTCCCACTAACCACCACCCTAAATAAAATATGCTGCTACATCAGCCCCTCTCCTTTCACCTCAGAGCTTCATCCAGGAGACGCTCATATCTCTCCTCCACTAAGGCAACATCACCTTCTTCTTCATCACCATGATCAGAGTTCTGATTCACCTGGCAGCTCTTCCAATCTGGGTGACAGGTATTCAATCACTCATTAAGAGAAGTCTAACAAATCTATGAATGTCATTAAACTGAATAAAATGTTCTCTCTCTCTCTCTCTCTCTCTCTCTCTCTCTCTCTCTCTCTCTCTCTCTCTCTCTCTCTCTCTCTCTCTCTCTCTCTCTCTCTCTCTCTCTCTCTCTCTCTCTCTCTCTCTCTCTCTCTCTCTCTCTCCCTCCTCTCCAGGGCAGTCACTTAGTAGCAAAGTCCATCAGACTCCTATTGCAATACTAAAAGGATCTAAAAATAATGTACAACTCACCTGCAACCACACTATTCAAAGCTACAACATGATACTATGGTACCAACAGTCAACAGGAGACACTGCTATGAAACTCATTGGTTATGCATTGGCCACGTCAATAACCATGGAGAAATCGTTTGAAAAGCACTTCAGTGTGAGTGGAGACGGTCAGACAGAGGCTTCCCTTCATCTACTGAGTCTGAGAGCACCTGAAGACAGTGCAGTTTATTACTGTGCAGCCAGCCAACACAGTGATGTAGATACCCTCCTCTCCTCTACAAAAACCCTGTCTGATAGAAAACTAGGAGCAGTGCTCAGAACACCTGCATCTGAGGTTTGAGTTTGATTCAGTGCCAATGAATAAACAGATGGATTATGGCATAAGCAAGTTGATCGTATCTGGCCTAGTACAGTTTAACAGTATTTGCAGTTTAGTGTCATTACTCATTAACATAAATTATGTGGTTACAATGTCATATCCCGTTTTTTTAGCCTTTTGGGGACCTAAGCGAGATTTTGCTGGGGGCCCCTGACCTAGCAGCCAAACATTTTAGTGGCCAACCTCTTGACTGGAGATACCATTTTTTGTTTTAAAGTACATTTCCTGAAATTCTACACATTTTGCCATGGGGAGTAAAGAAAATGTTTCTGTTTTAAAGGGCCAGTGCATTCAAAATCGTGATTTTGCTGTGGTTTATATATATTTCAACACTATGAGGTTGAAATAATACTGTGAAATAGTGAAAATTATGATAGTGCCATTTTAGTGTAAGAGATGTTTGAAAAGACGGACTGAAATTTCAGTCTTTTTTTTTTAATTCTTTTTTTTTTTTTTTAGGGGGAAGAGCAGCTTTAACATTGCAGATAGATTGTAACTGTCACGACTTCCGCCGAGGCTGCCTCCCCTCCTTGTTCGGGCAGGTTTCGGCGTTCGTCGTCACCGGCTTACTAGCTGCTGCTGATCCATTTATCATCACTCCACTTGTCTTGTCTAATTAATCACACACACCTGGTCCTTATCCCCAATTAGTCATTTTATAAGTGTTCCCTCTGCTTCCTTGTCTGTGTGTGTGATTGTTTGTAGTGAGCTGTGTGTAGCTCGGTTGAGCTACCCTTACCTTGTTGTTGCCAGGGTAGATATTTCCCCTGTGCCTGAGTTTTGTTGTCGCATGCTTGTGCAACTGTTTATCGACGGAATAAACTCTTTGGATGCTTTTACTCTCCTGCGCCTGACTCCTTCTATCACACGCATCACAGAATTACCCACCCGCTATGGAGTCAGCGGGACAAGAGCGCATGCCTGGAATCGTGGCACAGGTCCAGGAGCACACCACGATGCTGGCCAGCTTGGGGGAAGCGATTGATCAGGTTCTTCAAGTCGTCCAAAGCCTGGAGAGGAGCAGACCCGATCTGTCGAGACCAGCTGGCCAACCGGATCCAGCCACCTACACCCCAGCACCAGGAGGGATCCATATATCCCGACCACAGGCGTTTGAGGGGACAGCGGCGCTGTGCCAGGGATTCCTCCTCTAATTGGAGCTTTACTTCGCCAGCATCAGGCCGGCAACATCGGAGCGGGAGAAGGTGTCCGTCCTCGTTTCATGCCTCTGTGGGAAAGCCCTGGAGTGGACCAACGCGGTGTGGAACAAAGGAGGAGCCGCGTTGGAGGACTACAGGGAGTTCGCTCGCCTCTTTTGGGCGGTATTCGACCACCTGCCCGAGGGTCGAGAGGCGGGTGAGCTACTGGTCCACCTGAGGCAGGGGACGAGGACCGCGCAGGACTTCGCGTTGGAGTTCCGGACGCTGGCAGCGGGGTCCGGGTGGAACGAGTGGGCCCTGATCAACCATTTCCGGTGCCATCTGCGGGAGGACGTCCGACGGGAGCTAGCCTGCCGGGACACCATGTTGTCCTTCGATAAACTGGTGGACATGTCCATTCGGTTGGACAACCTACTGGCAGCCAGAGGACGTCCTGGTAGGGGTCTGCCCGTTTCCACCCCGGAAGACTCGGACCACGAGCCGATAGAGCTGGGTGGAGCCGCCAGCCGAGAGAGCGGAGGAGGACAGCGACAGTGCCACTCTGGTGGCACGAAGGGACAATCCACCACACGTCGTAGTCAACATTCTTTTGGGCCTGGAGGCGGCAGGCAGGGCACTCAAACATCACCCCAGGTATTGAACACCCACACTTGTTCAGAGCCCTCTGTTGTGCACTGTACCCTACCTATCCACTTTCCCGATCACATGGTAGTTCCCCAGTGTAAGGCGCTAGTCGATTCAGGCACAGCTGGGAACATTATGGATAGGGCATTCGCACGCCGTCAAGGCATTTCATTGGTTCCCCTCTCCATCAACGTCCCCTCAGAGCACTCGATACCGGATTTGTTATGGAAGTCACTATACCAGTCACCATGATCACTCAGGAGAATCATTTTGAGCAGGTGATTTTTTCGATTATTGAATCTCCTGCTTTCCCTGTGGTATTAGGTATCTCTTGGCTAGCACTCCACAACCCCACCTTCTCATGGCCGCAGAGGGCTCTCACGGGGTGGTCGCGTGAGTGTCAGGGTAGGTGTCTAGATGTTTCCGTTGGTGCAACCACGGTGGAAAGTCCAGATAGTACCTCCACCGTGCGCATTCCCCCTGAATACTGTGATCTGGCGCAAGCGTTCTCTAAAACGCAGGCGACTAAGTTACAACCTCACCGGGCGGGGGATTGCGCGGTAAACCTCAGGGTAGACGCTGTACGTCCCAGGAGTCATATATACCCCGTCACAGGCGGAAACGGTGGCTATGGAGACATATGTCACAGAGTCCCTGCGTCAGGGGTATACACGTCCCTCCACTTCACCCGCCTCCTCAAGTTTCTTCTTTGTGAAGAAGAAGGATGGAGGTCTGCGCCCGTGCATTGATTATTGACTACTGAATAGGGAGACCACAGGACATTATGAATACCTGGTGATGCCCTATGATGCCCTATGGTTTGATGAATGCTCCCTCAGTTTTCCAGTCCTTTGTGAACGAGGTGTTTCGGGACATGCTTGGTCGCGTTGTAGTGGTCTACATTGATGACATCCTGGTGTATTCCGCTTCTCGCACTGAGCATGTGTCCCTGGTTAGCAAGGTGCTGGCCCGACTGTTGGAGAATGACTTTTATGCTAAGGCAGAGAAGTGTATGTTTTTCCAGCAGTCCATCTCCTTCCTTGGATACCTCAGGGGTGGAGATGGAGGGAGATCGCATTTCAGCCGCTCGTAATTGGCCGACTCCAACCACGGTTAAGGAGGTGCAGCGACTCCTTGGCTTTGTCAACTACTATCGAAGGTTTATCCGGGGCTTTGGCAAGGTCGCAGCTCCCATCACATCCCTGTTGAAGGGTGGGTCGTCCCGGCTCCGCTGGTCTGCTGAGGCGGATCTGGCCTTCAGGAGACTGCGGGGTCTGTTCACCTCAGCTCCGGTACTAGCCCTCCCCGATCCATCACTACCGTTTGTAGTGGAGGTGGATGCGTCCGAGGTAGGGATGGGTGCTGTCCTATCCCAATGCTCGGACACGCCACCCAAGCTCTGCCCCTGTGCCTTCTTCTCGACAACACTCAGCCCGGCGGAACAGAACTACGACGTTGGTGATCGGGAGCTGTTGGCTGTACGGACCACCGTAACCTGGAGTACATCCAGGCATTGAGGAGGCTGAATCCTCGCCAGGCCAGGTGGGCCCTATTCTTCACCCGGTTTGATTTTACATACATCCTATACATTCCGGGTACAAAGAACGTGAAGGCAGACGCACTGTCCAGGCTGTTTGACACAGAGGAGAGGCCCAGAGACAACACCCCCATACGCCCGGCCTCCCGCATTGTGGCGCCGGTAGTATGGGCAATGGACGCGGATATAGAGCAGGCATGACGCACAGATCCATCTCCACCACAGTGTCCAGCTGGGCTGCAGTACGTGTCTGCTCTTTTCCGTGATCGTCTGATCTTCTGGGCACACACGTCACCCTCCTCTGGTCACCCAGGTATCGGTCGTACAGTGCGTTGCCTGAGCAGAAAGTACTGGTGGCCTACCTTGGCAAAGGATGTGAGGGTGTACGTCTCCGCC
Source organism: Coregonus sp. 'balchen' (assembly GCA_902810595.1). Classification (NCBI taxonomy): domain Eukaryota; kingdom Metazoa; phylum Chordata; class Actinopteri; order Salmoniformes; family Salmonidae; genus Coregonus; species Coregonus sp. 'balchen'. The sequence goes on along the minus strand of LR778277.1, from coordinate 2,524,339 downwards.
TGCTCGGTGTGCGCCCAGAGTAAGGCACCTAGGCACCTCCCAGCGGGTAAGCTACAACCGTTACCAGTTCCACAACGACCATGGTCTCACCTTAGCATTGATTTTCTGACTGGTCTTCCACTCTCCCAAGGTAACACCACCATCCTGGTCGTTGTGGACCGCTTCTCAAAGTCCTGCCGCCTCCTTCCTCTGCCCGGTCTCCCCACGGCCCTGCAGACCGCGGAGGCCCTGTTTACTCACGTCTTCCGGCACTACTACAGGGTACCAGAGGATATAGTGTCTGACCGGGGTCCCCAGTTCACGTCCAAGGTCTGGAAGGCGTTCATGGAACGTCTGGGGGTCTCGGTCAGCCTGACCTCTGGGTTCCACTCCGAGAGTAATGGGCAGGTGGAACGGGTAAATCAGGACGTGGGTAGGTTCCTGCGGTCCTACTGCCAGGACGGGCCGGGGGAGTGGTCTGTGTTCTTGCCATAGGCAGAATATGCCCAGAACTCTCTCCTCCACTACCCTAACGCCTTTCCAGTGTGTTCTAGGTTACCAACCGGTTCTGGCACCGTGGCACCAGAGCCAGACTGAGGCTCCTGCGGTGGGGATGACTGGTTTCGGCGTGTGGAGGAGACGTGGGATGCTGCCCACGTTCACCTCCAACTCCCCGTGCGTCGTCAGAAGGCCAACACTGACCGTGTTTCGGGTCGTTGTCATGCTGGAAGACCCAGCCACGACCCATCTTCAATGCTCTTACTGAGGGAAGGAGGTTGTTGGCCAAGATCTCACGATACATGGCCCCATCCATCCTCCACTCAATACGGTGCAGTCGTCCTGTCCAATTTGCAGAAAAGCATCCCCAAATAATGATGTTTCCACGTCCATGCTTCACGGTTGGGATGGTGTTCTTGGGGTTGTACTCATCCTTCTTCTTCATCCAAACACACCGAGCTCTATTTTTTTCTCATCATACCACATTACCTTCTCCCATTCCTCCTCTGGATCATCCAGATGGTCATTGGCAAACCTCAGATGGGCCTGGACATGCGCTGGCTTGAGCAGGGGGACCATGTGTGCGCTGCAGGATTTTAATCCATGATGGCGTAGTGTGTTACTAATGGTTTTCTTTGAAACTGTGGTCCCAGCTCTCTTCAGGTCATTGACCAGGTCGTGCCATGTAATTATGTGCTGATCCCTCACCTTCCTCATGATCAATGATGCCCCACGAGGTGAGATCTTGCATGGAGCCCCAGACCGAGGGTGATTGACCGTCATCTTGAACTTCTTCCATTTGCTAATAATTGCACCAACAGTTGTTGCCTTCTCATCAAGCTGCTTGCCTATTGTCCTGTAGCCCATCCCAGCCTTGTGCAGGTCTACAATTTTATCCCTGATGTCCTTACACAGCTCTCTGGTCTTGGCCATTGTGGAGAGGTTGGAGTCTGTTTGATTGAGTGTGTGGACAGGTGCCTTTTATACAGGTAACGAGTTCAATCAGGTGCAGTTAATACAGGTAATCAGTGGAGAACAGGAGGGCTTCTTAAAGAAAAACTAACAGGTCTGTGAGAGCCGGAATTCTTACTGGTTGGTAATACTTGTTCTCCCCACTGTATATGTTGTTCTGAAATATGAATACAAAAATACTGGACAATTTGAACCCTTATTATGGTGGTGATTTGACAAGTGGGATATTGTGACACAAAATCTAATTTAATCAGTTTGTTTATTCAGGCTGTAACAACAAAATGTGGAAAAAGTCAAGGGGTGTGAATACTTTCTGAAGGCACTGAAGGTCCATCTTTATGACCTACTAGCAGATTTTATTTCAGGTCTACCTGTTTGTAACCTGTTTTCAGGTCTACCTGTTTGTAACCTGTTTTCAGGTCTACATGTTTGTAACTCATTGTCATGTGACATTTTGGTCTGAGTTTACAGTCTAACCAGACACCTAGGTATTTGTAGATGTCCACATACTCTAGGTCAGACCCGCCGAGATTAGCGATTCTAGTCAGGTGGGCGGGTGCCAGCAGCGTTCGATTTAAGAGCATTGTTACGAACCCCGTGGCTTTAAACGTCTAGGGTGGATGGACAAGAGACCCGTAACATAATTCATGCAAATTAGAAGCGTGACATGGAACAGTGAGAACAAAAACTACACGACAACCATAAACTACCGTCAAACATAAAAGGTTTATTTTTGAACACACGGTAAAGGTTTGGGAAAAAGGGCTGAGCAGGACCCAAGAAATGAAACAATAGTGTAAAAAAAAAACTAAACTGATCTTGCCTGCCTCAAGAACCGCTAAGCTACTGCTAATCATACAAAAATACAGTGGGTGGTCCGCTCAGGTCTAACTAGTGTTTTTAGACAGTTTTCTTCCTACGGGTAATGTACGCCCAAGGGCAACTTGCTTCAATTCCCTTTTTCCCAGAAACACACAAAGTTACCAAACAGAGTAACCAGCAAATGAGTGAGTACACAAAACACAGGACACCCCAGTATCCATACTCACATACGGAAATAGTCTAACAAAGTTACCAAACAGAGTAACCAGCAAATGAGTGAGTACACAAAACACAGGACACCCCAGTATCCATACTCACATACGGAAAACAGTCTAACAAAGTTACCAAACAGAGTAACCAGCAAATGAGTGAGTACACAAAACACAGGACACCCCAGTATCCATACTCACATACGGAAAATAGTCTAACAAAGTTACCAAACAGAGTAACCAGCAAATGAGTGAGTACACAAAACACAGGACACCCCAGTATCCATACTCACATACGGAAAATAGTCTAACAAAGTTACCAAACAGAGTAACCAGCAAATGAGTGAGTACCCAAAACACAGGACACCCCAGTATCCAGACTCACATACGGAAAATAGTCTAACAAAGTTACCAAACAGAGTAACCAGCAAATGAGTGAGTACACAAAACACAGGACACCCCAGTATCCAGACTCACATTAGGAAAATAGTCTAACAAAGTTACCAAACAGAGTAACCAGCAAATGAGTGAGTACCCAAAACACAGGACACCCCAGTATCCAGACTCACATACGGAAAATAGTCTAACAAAGTTACCAAACAGAGTAACCAGCAAATGAGTGAGTACACAAAACACAGGACACCCCAGTATCCAGACTCACATTAGGAAAATAGTCTAACAAAGTTACCAAACAGAGTAACCAGCAAATGAGTGAGTACACAAAACACAGGACACCCCAGTATCCAGACTCACATACGGAAAATAGTCTCCAACAACAAACACAACTGACCGGCTTTTAAACAATGGGATGTGTGATTGAAAAACCAGAAACAGGTGGTGCAATGCAGAGGAATGTCCACTGATTGGTCCACCTCAGCAATCAGCAGACACCCCAACGACCACCAATCAGGAACATACAGGACACCTGTGATTAGGGCAGAAGGAGAGGAAAAACACAAAAAGACACAGGATACCTGTATCCGTAACAAGCATGCATTTAGTTTTACTAGTGTTTAAGAGCAGTTGGAGGCTACGGAAGGAGTGTTGTATGGCATTGAAGCTCATTTGGAGGTTTGTTAACACAGTGTCCAATGAAGGGCCAGATGTATACAAAATGGTGTTGTCTGCGTAGAGGTGGATCTGAGAGTCACCAGCATCAAGAGCGACATCATTGATATACACAGAGAAAAGAGTCGGCCCGAGAATTGAACCCTGTGGCACCCCCATAGAGACTGCCATAGGTCCAGATAACAGGCCCTCCGATTTGACACATTGAACTCTATCTGAGAAGTAGTTGGTGAACCAGGCAAGGCAGTCATTTGAGAAACCAAGGCTATTTAGTCTGCCAATAAGAATGCGGTGGTTGACAGAGTCGAAAGCTTTGGCCAGGTCGATGAAGATGGCTGCACAGTACTGTCTTTTATCAATCGCAGTTATAATATCGATTAGGACCTTGAGCGTGGCTGAGGTGCACCCATGACCAGCTCGGAAACCATATTGCATAGCGGAGAAGATACGGTGGGATTCGAAATGGTCGGTGATCTGTTTGTTAACTTGGCTTTCCAATACTTTCGAAAGGCAGGGCAGGATGGATATAGGTCTGTAACAGTTTGGATCTAGAGTGTCACCCCCTTTGAAGAGGGGGATGACCGCGACAGCTTTCCAATCTCTGGGGATCTCAGACGTTACATACTCTTTCAACAGAAGGATCTTTCTGCTCAAATAAGATGCAGTCACACTAAGGGTGGCAGCCACCAGTGCTATAAAATACTACTTAAGCAGTATTTTGGGGTATCTGTACTTTACTTGAGTATTTATCTTTTTGACAACTTTTACTTTTAATCCACTGCATTCCTAATGAAAATATGTACTTTTTACACCCATACATCTTTCTTGACACCCAAAAGTACATGTTACATTCTGAATTATCATGCAGGACAGCAATATGGTCCAATTCACACACCTCTGATCTGGTGGACTCACTAAACACAAATACTGTGTTTTGTAAATTATGTCTGAGTGTTGGAGTGTGCCCCTGGCTGTCCGTACATTTTCAAAGAATGGTGCTGTCTTGTTTACTTAATATAAGGAATTTGACGTATTGCATATAGTTTTGCTTTACCATTTTACTCAAGTAAGATAATTGAGCACTTTTTCCACCACTGGTAGCTACTACCAGATGTACTGGTATACACAGCATCCAGGAGAGGGAATTAAGCAGGTAGCCTTCATTATTCCCAGAGCCAAACCTGAGTATGTAGGGGATTTCAGTGAAGACAAATATGTAGCCACCAAGACTGTATTTCAGAGAGGATATTTCACAGTGAAGAAGTTGGAGGCAGGAGACAGCTGCATTTACTTATGTGCTGTGGGTGATCACAGTGATACAGACGACAATTACAGCTGCACTAAACCCCCAGTGTTTATATAATATAACAAGTAGAGCTGCACTAAACCCCCAGTGTTGATATAATATAACAAGTAGAGCTGCACTAAACCCCCAGTGTTGATATAATATAACAAGTACAGCTGCACTAAACCCCCAGTGTTTATATAATATAACAAGTAGAGCTGCACTAAACCCCCAGTGTTGATATAATATAACAAGTACAGCTGCACTAAACCCCCAGTGTTGATATAATATAACAAATACAGCTGCACTAAACCCCCAGTGTTGATATAATATAACAAGTACAGCTGCACTAAACCCCCAGTGTTGATATAATATAACAGGTAGAGCTGCACTAAACCCCCAGTGTTGATATAATATAACAAGTAGAGCTGCACTAAACCCCCAGTGTTGATATAATATAATAAGTAGAGCTGCACTAAACCCACAGTGTTGATATAATATAACAAGTACAGCTGCACTAAACCCCCAGTGTTGATATAATATAACAAGTACAGCTGCACTAAACCCCCAGTGTTGATATAATACAACAAGTAGAGCTGCACTAAATCCCCAGTGTTGATATAATATAACAAGTACAGCTGCACTAAACCCCCAGTGTTGATATTGGATAGCAGATAATATCTGAAGAGATGGTCTCATCATGTCCTGTAGGGGGACCTCTTGCTCTACTACTAATAATTTCTGTCTCATTTCATTGTCATGATCAGAAAGGTTCCCTGTGAGGTCCTATGAGCAAGCTTTACGGTACAGACTTTCTGACACTCCCACTAACCACCACCCTAAATAAAATATGCTGCTACATCAGCCCCTCTCCTTTCACCTCAGAGCTTCATCCAGGAGACGCTCATATCTCTCCTCCACCAAGGCAACATCACCTTCATCATCATCACCATGATCAGAGTTCTGATTCACCTGGCAGCTCTTCCACTCTGGGTGACAGGTATTCAATCACTCATTAAGAGAAGTCTAACAATTCTATGAATGTCATTAAACTGAATAAAATGCTCTCTCTCTCTCTCTCTCTCTCTCTCTCTCTCTCTCTCTCTCTCTCTCTCTCTCTCTCTCTCTCTCTCTCTCTCTCTCTCTCCAGGGCAGTCACTTAGTAGCAAAGTCCATCAGACTCCTATTGCAATACTAAAAGGATCTAAAGATAATGTAAAACTCACCTGCAACCATACTATTCAAAGCTACAATACGATACTATGGTACCAACAGTCAACAGGAGACACTGCTATGAAACTCATTGGCTATGCATATGCCACGTCAATAACCATAGAGAAATCGTTTGAAAAGCACTTCAATGTGAGTGGAGACGGTTGGAAAGAGGCTTCCCTTCATCTACTGAGTCTGAGAGCACCTGAAGACAGTGCAGTTTATTACTGTGCAGCCAGCCAACACAGTGATGGAGAGCACCTCCTCTCCTCTACAAAAACCCTGTCTGATAGAAAACTAGGAGCAGTGCTCAGAAAACCTGCATCTGAGGTTTGAGTTTGATTCAGTGCCAATGAATAAACAGATGGATTACGGCATAAGGAAGTTGATCGTATCTGGCCTAGTACAGTTTAACGGTATTTACAGTTTAGTGTCATTACTCATTTTACATACAGTGCCTTGCAAAAGTATTCATCCCTCTTGGCGTTTTTTCTATTTTGTTGCATTACAACCTGTCATTTAAATGGATATTTATTTGGATTTCATGTAATGGACATACACAAAATAGTCCAAATTGGTGAAGTGAAATGAAAAAAATAACTTGTTTCAAAAAATTCTAAAACATTTATAACGGAAAAGTGGTGCATGCATATGTATTCACCCCCTTTGCTATGAAGCCCCTAAATAAGATCTGGTGCAACCAATTACCATCAGAAGTCACATAATTAGTTAAATAAAGTCCACCTGTGTGCAATCTAAGTCTAATTTTAGTTTTAAATTATATTTCCTGAAATTCTACACATTTTGCCATGTGGAGTAAAGAAAATGTTGCTGTTTTAAGGGGCCAGTGCATTCAGAAACGTGATTCTGCTGTGTTTTATATATATTTCCACACTAAGAGGTTGAAATAATACTGTGAAATTGTGAAAATTACGATATAATGCCCTTTTAGTGTAAGAGCTGTTTTAAAAGACCGCCTGAAATTTCAGCCTGTTTTGGTGGGATGGAGTTTTGGCCTTCCACGGTGACATCACAATGTGATAAATGAGTTAATAGACCAATAAGAAAGAGTTCCAAACCTCTCTGCCAATAACAGCACATTTTCAGTGTCCCCCTCCCCACTCAGACCACTCCCAGACTGTCCTAGCAAATGAATTTCTTGACTAATTGCTCTTTACTAAGAAGCTATCTTTTTCTTCTTTTGACCATTTTAATTGAAAGCAATCACAGTAAGGTACCAATTGTTATCCATAAATTATTTGATATTGAGATCAAAATGTCTGCATTTGACCGTTAAAACCCAAAACAAAAAAACTTGTATAAATGGCAGCATTCAAGCAAAACTGAAAGTGCGAACCAGCGCATTTAACCACGACAAGGTAACTGGGAATATGGTTGAATACCAACAGTGTAGTTATTCCCTCCGTAAGGCAAATTGTCAGTACAGAGACAAAGTGGAGTCGCAATTCAACGGCTCAGACACGAGACATATGTGGCAGGGACTCCAGACAATCACGGACTACAGAGGGAAAACCAGCCACGTCTCGGACACCGACGTCTTGCTCCCAGACAAGCTAAACACCTTCTTCGCCCGCTTTGAGGATAACACAGTGCCACCGACGCGGCACTCTCCCAAGGACTGTGGGCTCTCCTTCTCCATGGCCGACGTGAGTAAGACATTTATGCGTGTTAACCCTCGCAAGGCTGCCGGCCCAGACGGCATCCCTAGCTGCGTCCTCAGAGCATGCGCAGACCAGCCGCCTGGAGTGTTTACGGACATGTTCAATCTTTCCGTATCTCAGTCTGCTGTCCCCACTTGCTTCAAGATGTCCACCATTGCTCCTGTCCCCAAGAAAGTAACTGTAGTGCTCACTTCTGTCATCATGAAGTGCATTGAGAGGCTAGTTAAGGATCATATGACCTCCACCTTACCTGACAAACTAGACCCACTTCCATTTGCATGCCGCACCAATAGATCCACAGATGATGCAATCGCCATCGCACTGCACACGGCCCTATCCCATCTAGACCTGACGAATAAATATGTATGAATGCTGTTCATTGACTATAACTCAGCCTTCAACACCATTGCACCCTCCAAGCTCATCATTTAGCACCCTGTCTGCCCTCCAGGACACCTACAGCACCCGATGTCACAGGAAGGCCAAAAAGATCATCAAGGACTTCAACCACCCGAGCCACGGCCTGTTCATCCCGCTATCATCCAAAAGGCGAGGTCATTACAGGTGCATCAAAGCTGGGACCGAGAGACTGAAAAACAGCTTCTATCTCAAGGCCATCAGGATGTTAAATAGCCATCACTAGCCGGCTACCACCCGGTTACTCAACCCTGCACCTTAGAGGCTGCTGCCCCATATACATAGACATGGAATCACTGGCCACTTTAATAATGGAACACTGGTCACTTTAATAATGGAACACTAGTCACTTTAATAATGTTTACACACTGTTTTATTCATTTCATATGTATATACTGTATTTTAGTCAATGCCACTCCGACATTACTCGTCCTAATATTTACAGTATGTATTCCTTAATTCCATTATTTTACTTTTAGATTTGTGTGTATTGTTGTGAATTGTTAGATACTACTGCACTGTTGGAGCTAGGAACACAAGCTTTTCGCTACACCCGCAAAAACATCTGCTAAATATGTGTATGTGACCAATAAAATGTGATTTGATTTGAGTGGTACTCAGTAATGTGTTGTATTGGATTTGCCCCAAACATAACACTTTGTATTCAGGACAAAAAGTGAATTGCTTTGCCACATTATTTGCAGTATTATTTTAGTGGCTTGTTGCAAACAGGATGCATGTTTTGGAATACTTTTATTCAGTACAGTCTTCTTTCACTCTGTCAATTAGGTTAGTTTTGTGGAGTAACTACAATGATGTTGAGCCATTCTCAGTTTTCTCCTATCATAGCTATTCAACTCTGTAACTGTTTTAAAGTTACCATTGGCCTCATGGTGAAATCCCTGAGGGGTTTCCTACCTCTCCGGCAACTGAGTTAGGAAGAACGCCTGTATTTTCGTAGTGACAGGGTGTATTGATACACCATCCAAAGTTTAATGAATAACTTCGGACTAACTCATAATTTCTTCCCGAGAGAGGTCGAGACCGGCGGAGTAAAAAACTCAGAATGATCAGCTTCCGTTCAGTCAAAACCTCTTATCCAGGCCAAATATATACACTCCTTTATTGATACATTAATATCTTAACAGCCTTATCTATTATAGACATGTTGGATCAGTGGTGAAGCTATAGGCCTTCAGTGGTGACAGTGGTGAACCTATAGGCCTTCAGTGTGTGACAGTGGTGAACCTATAGGCCTTCAGTGCTGACAGTGGTGAACCTATAGGCCTTCAGTGTGTGACAGTGGTGAACCTATAGGCCTTCAGTGCTGACAGTGGTGAACCTATAGGCCTTCAGTGTGTGACAGTGGTGAACCTATAGGCCTTCAGTGCTGACAGTGGTGAACCTATAGGCCTTCAGTGGTGACAGTGGTGAACCTATAGGCCTTCAGTGGTGACAGTGGTGAACCTATAGGCCTTCAGTGGTGACAGTGGTGAACATATAGGCCTTCAGTGTGTGACAGTGGTGAACCTATAGGCCTTCAGTGGTGACAGTGGTGAACCTATAGGCCTTCAGTGGTGACAGTGGTGAACCTATAGGCCTTCAGTGTGTGACAGTGGTGAACCTATAGGCCTTCAGTGTGACAGCAACCCTAATACCAGCTCACTCATGTAGGAAAGTTCACTTTTTGTAAAACACAAAGGGCCAGTGGTGTAGTGGAAGGTAGACGCAGTTATAAACCCACTTTCAGTGGGCATTGGTTATACTCACTACTGATGCATATCAAAGTAGTGTAGTGAAGGTACACGAATTATCAATGATGTAGTACAACAGAGAAATCATAACAATACAAAAACACAACCATTAAGCATTTCCCAATCAAAATGTACAACTATTACTTCCCATTGCAAAAAAAACATTTCACATTTAGTACACAAATTAACCAGTGACCTAAAGTTTAAAGTGGAACTGACAGCGTTTTAACTACTTTGCAGATATGAAACAAACAGACAATCAAAATATCAGTAAAACATTTCAATTTACCTGATTATGCTATAAAACCAGCTTCATAAGAGGTTTTAAAAATAGGTTATATTGGACTCAACGTTCCATGACGTACGCTAAGGCATTGTTGGCAGAATAGATGTATACAGTTCAAAGGATGACTAATAGAATTCACCAATACATTTCTTTTTAGTCCAAAAAATATTGCTATCAGGTTGTAAATCACAGCTGGACTGGTACATTGTTTGCTGCCTCCATTCGGGATGCACTGTTTCAGTTTCAATGACTCAATATTCTGGACAAAAACGGACAAATGTAACTAAGGCTGGGAATGTCAATACAATCAAACTAGCAAGGGCAGTGATCACAAGTCAGTCATCTGCATTGCTAGATAGCTAGCTAGCTGCTAGGTGGATGTCATGTCATTCCCATTGGAGGAGTGGGTGAGTGACTGACTTTTTTCCCTCATATCGTTTTTTCGGTGGCTATACACAGCTAGAGATGCAGGTGTCACTTGGTTAGCTACCAAGAACTTCAATGACTGTTATCCAGTTAGCATACAGTGGGGAGAACAAGTATTTGATACACTGCCGATTTTGCAGGTTTTCCTACTTACAAAGCATGTAGAGGTCTGTAATTTTTATCATAGGTACACTTCAACTCTGAGAGACGGAATCTAAAACAAAAATCCAGAAAATCACATTGTATGATTTTTAAGTAATTAATTTGCATTTTATTGCATGACATAATTATTTGATATATCAGAAAAGCAGAACTTAATATTTGGTACAGAAACCTTTGTTTGCAATTACAGAGATCATACGTTTCCTGTAGGTCTTGACCAGGTTTGCACACACTGCAGCAGGGATTTTGGCCCACTCCTCCATACAGACCTTCTCCAGATCCTTCAGGTTTCGGGGCTGTCGCTGGGCAATACGGACTTTCAGCTCCCTCCAAAGATTTTCTATTGGGTTCAGGTCTGGTGACTGGCTAGGCCACTCCAGGACCTTGAGATGCTTCTTACGGAGCCACTCCTTAGTTGCCCTGGCTGTGTGTTTTGGGTCGTTGTCATGCTGGAAGACCCAGCCACGACCCATCTTCAATGCTCTTACTGGGGGAAGGAGGTTGTTGGCCAAGATCTCGCGATACATGGCCCCATCCATCCTCCCCTCAATACGGTGCAGTCGTCCTGTCCCCTTTGCAGAAAAGCATCCCCAAAGAATGATGTTTCCACCTCCATGCTTCACGGTTGGGATGGTGTTCTTGGGGTTGTACTCATCCTTCTTCTTCCTCCAAACACGGCGAGTGGAGTATAGACCAAAAAGCTATTTTTTTGTCTCATCAGACCACATTACCTTCTCCCATTCCTCCTCTGGATCATCCAGATGGTCATTGGCAAACTTCAGACGGGCCTGGACATGCGCTGGCTTGAGCAGGGGGACCTTGCGTGCGCTGCAGGATTTTAATCCATGACGGCGTAGTGTGTTACTAATGGTTTTCTTTGAGACTGTGGTCCCAGCTCTCTTCAGGTCATTGACCAGGTCCTGCCGTGTAGTTCTGGGCTGATCGCTCACCTTCCTCATGATCATTGATGCCCCACGAGGTGAGATCTTGCATGGAGCCCCAGACCAAGGGTGATTGACCGTCATCTTGAACTTCTTCCATTTTCTAATAATTGCGCCAACAGTTGTTGCCTTCTCACCAAGCTGCTTGCCTATTGTCCTGTAGCCCATCCCAGCCTTGTGCAGGTCTACAATTTTATCCCTGATGTCCTTACACAGCTCTCTGGTCTTGGCCATTGTGGAGAGGTTGGAGTCTGTTTGATTGAGTGTGTGGACAGGTGTCTTTTATACAGGTAACGAGTTCAAACAGGTGCAGTTAATACAGGTAATGAGTGGAGAACAGGAGGGTTTCTTAAAGAAAAACTAACAGGTCTGTGAGAGCCGGAATTCTTACTGGTTGGTAATACTTGTTCTACACACTGTATATGTTATTCTGAAATATGAACACAAAAATACTGGACATTTTGAACTCTTATTATGGTGGTGATTTGACAAGTGGTACATTGTGACACAAAATCTCAATTTAATCAGTTTGTTTATTCAGGCTGTAACAACAAAATGTGGAAAAAGTCAAGGGGTGTGAATACTTTCTGAAGGCACTGAAGGTCCATCTTTATGACCTACTAGTAGATTTTCTTTCAGGTCTCCCTGTTTGTAACCTGTTATCAGGTCTACCAGTTTGTAACCTGTTATCAGGTCTACCTGTTTGTAACCTGTTATCAGGTCTACCTGTTTGTAACTCATTGTCATATGACATTGTGGTCTGACTGTGTACTTCTAGGTCCTACAGAACATTATTTTTTTTTAATTTTTTTTTTCACCTTTATTTAACCAGGTAAGCCAGTTGAGAACAAGTTCTCATTTACAATTGCGACCTGGCCAAGATAAATCAAAGCAGTGTGATAAAAACAACAACACAGAGTTACATATGGGGAAAACAAAACATAAAGTCAAAAATACAACAGAAAATATATATACAGTGTGTGCAAATGTAGCAAGGTATGGAGGTAGGGCAATAAATAGGCCATAGGGCAAAATAATTACAATTAGTTTTAACACTGGAATGATAGATGTGCAAGAGATTATGTGCGAATAGAGATACTGGGGTGCAAATGAGCAAAATAAATAACAATATGGGGATGAGGTAGTTGGGTGGGCTAATTTCAGATGGGCTGTGTACAGGTGCAGTGATCGGTAAGGTGCTCTGACAACTGATGCTTAAAGTTAGTGAGGGAGATAAGTCTCCAGCTTCAGAGATTTTTGCAGTTTGTTCCAGTCATTGGCAGCAGAGAACTGGAAGGAATGGCGGCCAAAGGAGGTGTTGGCTTTGGGGATGACCAGTGAGATATACCTGCTGGAGCGCATACTACGGGAGGGTGTTGCTATGATGACCAATGAGCAAAGATAAGGCGGGGATTTGCCTAGCAGAGATTTATAGATGACCTGGAGCCAATGGGTTTGGCAACGAATATGTAGTGAGGACCAGCCAACAAGCGCGTACAGGTCACAGTGGTGGGTAGTGTCACGATCGTCCTGAGAAGAAGCGGGCCAAGGCGCAGCGTGATATGCGTACATAATATTTATTGAATGTACAACACAACGAACAAAACAACAAACGATACAAAACGTGAAGTCCTACGGTTACACAAACCAAACGGAACAAGATACCACACCAAAACAATGCCAAACGGCTACCTAAGTATGGCTCCCAATCAGAGACAACGAGCTACAGCCGTCTCTGATTGGGAAACACCCTGGCCAACATAGAAATACCAAACTAGAACACAAAACAATGAAAACTCACACCCTGGATCAACATACAAGAGTCCCCAGAGCCAGGGCGTGACAGGTAGCTCGTTTGGAGGTTTGTTAACATGGCATTGAAGCTCGTTTGGAGGTTTGTTAACACAGTGTCCAATGAAGGGCCAGATGTATACAAAATGGTGTCGTCTGCGTAGAGGTGAATCTGAGAGTCACCAGCAGCAAGAGCGACATCATTGATATACACAGAGAAAAGAGTCGGCCCGAGAATTGAACCCTGTGGCACCCCCATAGAGACTGCCATAGGTCCAGACAACAGGCCCTCCGATTTGACACATTAAACTCTATCTGAGAAGTAGTTGGTGAACCAGGCGAGGCAGTCATTTGAGATTTCCAATATCTGGGGATCTCAGACGTTACATACAGTGGGGAAAAAAAGTATTTAGTCAGCCACCAACTGTGCAAGTTCTCCCACTTAAAAATATGAGAGAGGCCTGTAATTTTCATCATAGGTACACGTCAACTATGACAGACAAAATGAGAAAAAAAATCCAGAAAATCACATTGTAGGATTTTTAATGAATTTATTTGCAAATTATGGTGGAAAATAAGTATTTGGTCAATAACAAAAGTTTCTCAATACTTTGTTATATACCCTTTGTTGGCAATGACACAGGTCAAACGTTTTCTGTAAGTCTTCACAAGGTTTTCACACACTGTTGCTGGTATTTTGGCCCATTCCTCCATGCAGATCTCCTCTAGAGCAGTGATGTTTTGGGGCTGTCGCTGGGCAACACAGACTTTCAACTCCCTCCAAAGATTTTCTATGGGGTTGAGATCTGGAGACTGGCTAGGCCACTCCAGGACCTTGAAATGCTTCTTACGAAGCCACTCCTTCGTTGCCCGGGCGGTGTGTTTGGGATCATTGTCATGCTGAAAGACCCAGCCACGTTTCATCTTCAATGCCCTTGCTGATGGAAGGAGGTTTTCACTCAAAATCTAACGATACATGGCCCCATTCATTCTTTCCTTTACACGGATCAGTCGTCCTGGTCCCTTTGCAGAAAAACAGCCCCAAAGCATGATGTTTCCACCCCCATGCTTCACAGTAGGTATGGTGTTCTTTGGATGCAACTCAGCATTCTTTGTCCTCCAAACACGACGAGTTTAGTTTTTACCAAAAAGTTCTATTTTGGTTTCATCTGACCATATGACATTCTCACAATCCTCTTCTGGATCATCCAAATGCACTCTAGCAAACTTCAGACGGGCCTGGACATGTACTGGCTTAAGCAGGGGGACACATCTGGTACTGCAGGATTTGAGTCCCTGGCGGCGTAGTGTGTTACTGATGGTAGGCTTTGTTACTTTGGTCCCAGCTCTCTGCAGGTCATTCACTAGGTCCCCCCGTGTGGTTCTGGGATTTTTGCTCACCGTTCTTGTGATCATTTTGACCCCACGGGGTGAGATCTTGCGTGGAGCCCCAGATCAAGGGAGATTATCAGTGGTCTTGTATGTCTTCCATTTCCAAATAATTGCCTCCACAGTTGATTTCTTCAAACCAAGCTGCTTACCTATTGCAGATTCAGTCTTCCCAGCCTGGTGCAGGTCTACAATTTTGTTTCTGGTGTCCTTTGACAGCTCTTTGGTCTTGGCCATAGTGGAGTTTGGAGTGTGACTGTTTGAGGTTGTGGACAGGTGTATTTTATACTGATAACAAGTTCAAACAGGTGCCATTAATACAGGTAATGAGTGGAGGACAGAGGAGCCTCTTAAAGAATAAGTTACAGGTCTGTGAGAGCCAGAAATCTTGCTTGTTTGTAGGTGACCAAATACTTATTTTCCACCATAATTTGCAAATAAATTCATTAAAAATCCTACAATGTGTTTTTCTGGAAAAAAAATTCTCATTTTGTCTGTCATAGTTGACGTGTACCTATGATGAAAATTACAGGCCTCTCTCATCTTTTTAAGTGGGAGAACTTGCACAATTGGTGGCTGACTAAATACTTTTTTCCCCCACTGTACTCTTTCAACAGAAGGATCTTTCTGCTCAAATAAGATGCAGTCACTCTAAGGGTGGCAGCCACCAGTGCTATAAAATACTACTTAAGCAGTATTTTGGGGTATCTGTATTTTACTTGAGTATTTATCTTTTTGACAACTTTTACTTTTAATCCACTGCATTCCTAAGGAAAATATGTACTTTTTACACCCATACATCTTTCTTGACACCCAAAAGTACTTGTTACATTCTGAATTCTCATGCAGGACAGCAATATGGTCCAATTCAAACACCTCTGATCTGGTAGACTCACTAAACACAAATACTGCGTTTTGTAAATTATGTCTGAGTGTTGGAGTGTGCCCCTGGATGTCCGCACATTTTCAAAGAATGGTGCTGTCTTGTTTAATTAATATAAGGAATTTGACGTATTGCATATAGATTTGCTTTTCCATTTTACTCAAGTAAGATAATTGAGCACTTTTTCCACCACTGGTAGCTACTACCAGATGTACTGGTATACACAGCATCCAGGAGAGGGAATTAAGCAGGTAGCCTTCACTATTCCCAGAGCCAAACCTGAGTATGTAGGGGATTTCAGTGAAGACAAATACGTAGCCACCAAGACTGTATTTCAGAGAGGATCTTTCACAGTGAAGAAGTTGGAGGCAGGAGACAGCTACATGTACTTATGTGCTGTGGGTGATCACAGTGATACAGACGACAAGTACAGCTGCACTAAACCCCCAGTGTTGATATAATATAACAAGTAGAGCTGCACTAAACCCCCAGTGTTGATATAATATAACAAGTAGAGCTGCACTAAACCCCCAGTGTTGATATAATATAACAAGTACAGCTGCACTAAACCCCCAGTGTTGATGTAATATAACAAATACAGCTGCACTAAACCCCCAGTGTTGATATAATATAACAAGTAGAGCTGCACTAAACCCCCAGTGTTGATATAATATAACAAGTAGAGCTGCACTAAACCCCCAGTGTTTATATAATATAAAAAGTAGAGCTGCACTAAACCCCCAGTGTTGATATAATATAACAAGTAGAGCTGCACTAAACCCCCAGTGTTGATATAATATAACAAGTAGAGCTGCACTAAACCCCCAGTGTTGATATAATATAACAAGTACAGCTGCACTAAACCCCCAGTGTTGATATAATATAACAAGTACAGCTGCACTAAACCCCCAGTGTTGATATAATATAACAAGTAGAGCTGCACTAAACCCCCAGTGTTGATATAATATAACAAGTAGAGCTGCACTAAACCCCCAGTGTTGATATAATATAACAAGTACAGCTGCACTAAACCCCCAGTGTTGATATAATATAACAAGTAGAGCTGCACTAAACCCCCAGTGTTGATATCGGATAGCAGATAATATCTGAAGAGATGGTCTCATCATGTCCTGTAGGGGGACCTCTTGCTCTACTACTAATAATTTCTGTCTCATTTCATTGTCATGATCAGAAAGGTTCCCTGTGAGGTCCTATGAGCAGCTTTACGGTACAGACTTTCTGACACTCCCACTAACCACCACCCACAATATTATATGCTGCTACATCAGCCCCTCTCCTTTCACCTCAGAGCTTCATCCAGGAGACGCTCATATCTCTCCTCCACTAAGGCAACATCACCTTCTTCTTCATCACCATGATCAGAGTTCTGATTCACCTGGCAGCTCTTCCAATCTGGGTGACAGGTATTCAATCACTCATTAAGAGAAGTCTAACAAATCTATTAATGTTATTAAACTGAATAAAATGTTCTCTCTCTCTCTCTCTCTCTCTCTCTCTCTCTCTCTCTCTCTCTCTCTCTCTCTACAGGGCAGTCACTTAGTAGCAAAGTCCATCAGACTCCTATTGCAATACTAAAAGGATCAAAAAATAATGTACAACTCACCTGCAACCACACTATTCAAAGCTACAACGTGATACTATGGTACCAACAGTCAACAGGAGACACTGCTATGAAACTCATTGGCTATGCATTTGCCACGTCAATAACCATGGAGAAATCGTTTGAAAAGCACTTCAATGTGAGTGGAGACGGTCAGAGAGAGGCTTCCCTTCATCTACTGAGTCTGAGAGCACCTGAAGACAGTGCAGTTTATTACTGTGCAGCCAGCCAACACAGTGATGTAGAGTACCTTCTCTCCTCTACAAAAACCCTGTCTGATAGAAAACTAGGAGCAGTGCTCAGAACACCTGCATCTGAGGTTTGAGTTTGATTCAGTGCCAATGAATAAACAGATGGATTACGGCATAAGGAAGTTGATCGTATCTGGCCTAGTACAGTTTAACGGTATTTACAGTTTAGTGTCATTACTCATTAACATACAGTGCCTTGCAAAAGTATTCATCCCCCTTGGCGTTTTTTCTATTTTGTTGCATTACAACCTGTCATTTAAATTGATATTTATTTGGATTTCATGTAATGGACATACACAAAATAGTCCAAATTGGTGAAGTGAAATGAAAAAAATTACTTATTTCAAAAAATTCTAAAACATTTATAACGGAAAAGTGGTGCGTGCATATGTATTCACCCCCTTTGCTATGAAGCCCCTAAATAAGATCTGGTGCAACCAATTACCATCAGAAGTCACATAATTAGTTAAATTAGTCCACCTGTGTGCAATCTAAGTGTCACATGATCTGTCACATCTCAGTATATATACACCTGTTCTGAAAGGCCCCAGATTAAGCAAGGGGCACCACCAAGCAAGCGGCACCATGAAAACCAAGGACAAAGTTGTGGAGAAGTACAGATCAGGGTTGGGTTATAATTTTTTAATCAGAAACTTTGAACATCCCACGGAGCACCATTTAAATCCATTATAAAAAAATGGAAAGAACATGGCACCACAACAAACATGGCCGAGGCAAGGAGGGCATTAACCAGAGAGGCAACAAAGAGACCAAAGTTAACCCTGATGGAGCTGCAAAGCTCCACAGCAGAGATTGACGTATCTGTCCATAGGACGACTTTAAGCCGTACACTCCACAGAGCTGGGCTTTACGGAAGAGTGGCCAGAAAAAAGCCATTGCTTAAAGAAAGAAATAAGCAAACACGCTTGGTGTTCGCCAAAAGGCATGTGGGAGACTCGCCAAACATATGGAAGAAAGAACTCTGGTCAGATGAGACTAAAACTGAGCTATTTGGCCATCAAGGAAAATGTCTGGCACAAACCCAACCCTTCTCATCACCCCGAGAACACCATCCCCATAGTGAAGCACGGTGGTGGCAGCATCATGCTGTGGGGATGTTTTTCATCGGCAGGGACTGGGAAACTGGTGAGAATTGAAGGAATGATGGCTGGCACTAAATACAGGGAAATTCTTGAGGGAAACCTGTTTCAGTCTTCCAGATATTTGAGACTGGGACGGAGGTTCACCTTCCAGCAGGACAATGACCCTAAGCATACTGCTAAAGCAACACTTGAGTGGTTTAAGGGGAAACATTTAAATGTCTTGGAATGGCCTAGTCAAAGCCCAGACCTCAATCCAATTGAGAATCTGTGATATAACTTAAAGATTGCTGTACACCAGCGGAACCCATCCAACTTGAAGGAGCTGGAGCAGTTTTGCCTTGAAGAATGGGCAAAAATCCCAGTGGCTAGATGTGCCAAGCTTATAGAGACATACCCCAAAATACTTTTAGCTGTAATTGCTGCAAAAGGTGGCTCTACAAAGTATTGACTTTGGGGAGGGGTGAATAGTTATGCACGCTCAAGTTTTCTGCTCAAGTTTTCTTATTTCTTGTTTTTTTCACACAAAAAAATATTTTGCATCTTCAAAGTGGTAGGCATGTTGTGTAAATCAAATGATACAAACCCCTCCAAAATCCTTTTTAATTCCAGGTTGTAAGGCAACAAAATAGGAAAAACGCCAAGGGGGGGTGAATGCTTTCGCAAGCCACTGTAAATTATGCGGTTACAATGTTCAGTTTCTCTACCCTTTTGGGGTCCTAAGTGAGATTTAGCTGGGGGCCCCCCACCTAGCAGCAAAACAGTTTAGTGGCCAACCTCTTGACTGGAGAGACATATTTTAGTTTTAAATTATATTTCCTGAAATTCTACACATTTTGCCATGGGGAGTAAAGAAAATATTGCTGTTTTAAGGGGCCAGTGCATTCAGAAACATGATTATGCTGTGTTTTATATATATTTCCACACTAAGAGGTTGAAATAATACTGTGAAATTGTGAAAATTACGATAATGCCCTTTTAGTGTCAGAGCTGTTTTAAAAGACCGCCTGAAATTTCAGCCTGTTTTGGTGGGATGGAGTTTTGGCCTTCCACGGTGACATCACAATGTGATAAATTAGTTAATAGACCAATAAGAAAGAGTTCCAAACCTCTCTGCCAATAACAGCACATTTTCAGTGTCCCCCTCCCCACTCAGACCACTCCCAGACTGTCCTAGCAAATGAATTTCTTGACAAATTGCTCTTTACTAAGAAGCTATCTTTTTCTTCTTTTGACCATTTTAATTGAACGCAATCACAGTAAGGTACCAATTGTTATCCATAAATTATTTGATATTGAGATTAAAATGTCTGCATTTGACCGTTAAAACCCAAAACAAAAAAACTTGTATAAATGGCAGCATTCAAGCAAAACTGAAAGTGCGAACCAGCGCATTTAACCACGACAAGGTAACTGGGAATATGGTTGAATACCAACAGTGTAGTTATTCCCTCCGTAAGGCAAATTGTCATCAATATAGAGACAAAGTGGAGTCACAATTCAACGGCTCAGATACGAGACATATGTGGCAGGGACTCCAGACAATCACGGATTACAAAGGGAAAACCAGCCACGTCTCGGACACCGACGTCTTGCTCCCGGACAAGCTAAACACCTTCTTCGCCCACTTTGAGGATAACACAGTGCCACTGACGCGGCACTCTCCCAAGGACTGTGGGCTCTCCTTCTCCATGGCCGACGTGAGTAAGACATTTATGCGTGTTAACCCTCGCAAGGCTGCCGGCCCAGACGGCATCCCTAGCCGCGTCCTCAGAGCATGCGCAGACCAGCCGCCTGGAGTGTTTACGGACATGTTCAATCTTTCCGTATCCCAGTCTGCTGTCCCCACTTGCTTCAAGATGTCCACCATTGCTCCTGTCCCCAAGAAAGTAACTGTAGCGCTCACTTCTGTCATCATGAAGTGCATTGAGAGGCTAGTTAAGGATCATATCACTTCCACCTTACCTGACACACTAGACCCACTTCCATTTGCTTACCGCACCAATAGATCCACAGATGCAATCGCCATCGCACTGCACACGGCCCTATCCCATCTAGACCTGACAAATAAATATGTACGAATGCTGTTCATTGACTATAACTCAGCCATCAACACCATTGCACCCTCCAAGCTCATCATTAAGCACCCTGTCTGCCCTCCAGGACACCTACAGCATCCGATGTCACAGGAAGGCCAAAAAGATCATCCAGGACTTCAACCACCCGAGCCACGGCCTGTTCATCCCGCTCTCATCCAAAAGGCGAGGTCATTACAGGTGCATCAAAGCTGGGACCGAGAGACTGAAAAACAGCTTCTATCTCAAGGCTGTCAGCTTTGTTAAATAGCCATCAGGATGTTAAATAGCCATCACTAAATCAAATCAAATCAAATTTTGTTGGCCACATGCGCCGAATACAACAGGTGCAGACATTACAGTAAAATGCTTACTTACAGCCCTTAACCTACAGTGCATTTCTTTTTAACAAAAAAAAAGTAAAAATAAAACAACAACAAAAAAAGTGTTGAGAAAAAAAGAGCAGAAGTAAAATAAAATAACAGTAGGGGGCTATATATACAGGGGGGTACAGATGCAGAGTCAATGTGCGGGGGCACCGGCTAGTTGAAGTAATATGTACATGTGGGTAGAGTTAAAGTGACTATGCATAAATCATTAACAGAGTAGCAGCAGCGTAAAAGGATGGGGTGGGGGGGCAGTGCAAATAGTCCGGGTAGCCATGATTAGCTGTTCAGGAGTCTTATGGCTTGGGGGTAGAAGCTGTTGAGAAGTCTTTTGGACCTAGACTTGGCACTCCGGTACCGCTTGCCGTGCGGTAGCAGAGAGAACAGTCTATGACTAGGGTGGCTGGAGTCTTTGACAATTTTGAGGGCCTTCCTCTGACACCGCCTGGTATAGAGGTCCTGGATGGCAGGAAGCTTTGCCCCAGTGATGTACTGGGCCATACGCACTACCCTCTGTAGTGCCTTGCGGTCAGAGGCCAAGCAGTTGCCATACCAGGCGGTGATGCAACCAGTCAGGATGCTCTCGATGGTGCAGCTGTAGAATTTTTTGAGGATCTGAGGACCCATGCCAAATCTTTTCAGTCTCCTGAGGGGGAATAGTCTTTGTCGTGCCCTCTTCACGACTGTCTTGGTGTGTTTGGACCATGATAGTTCGTTGGTGATGTGGACACCAAGGAACTTGAAGCTCTCAACCTGTTCCACTACAGCCCCGTCGATGAGAATGGGGGCGTGCTCAGTCCTCTTTTTTTTCCTGTAGTCCACAATCATCTCCTTTGTCTTGATCACGTTGAGGGAGAGGTTGTTGTCCTGGCACCACACGGCCAGGTCTCTGACCTCCTCCCTATAGGCTGTCTCATCGTTGTCGGTGATCAAGCCTACCACTGTTGTGTCGTCGGCAAACTTAATGATGGTGTTGGAGTCGTGCCTGGCCATGCAGTCATGGGTGAACAGGGAGTACAGGAGGGGACTGAGCACGCACCCCTGAGGGGCCCCCGTGTTGAGGATCAGTGTGGCAGATGTGTTGTTACCTACCCTTACCACCTGGGGGCGGCCCGTCAGGAAGTCCAGGATCCAGTTGCAGAGGGAGGTGTTTAGTCCCGGGATCCTTAGCTTAGTGATGAGCTTAGAGGGCACTATGGTGTTGAATGCTGAGCTGTAGTCAATGAATAGCATTCTCACATAGGTGTTCCTCTTGTACAGGTGGGAAAGGGCAGTGTGGAGTGCAATAGAGATTGCATCATCTGTGGATCTGTTGGGGCGGTATGCAAATTGGAGTGGGTCTAGGGTTTCTGGGATAATGCTGTTGATGTGAGCCATGACCAGCCTTTCAAAGCACTTCATGGCTACAGACGTCAGTGCTACGGGTCGGTAGTCATTTAGGCATGTTATCCTTGGGCACGGGGACTATGGTGGTCTGCTTGAAACATGTTGGTATTACAGACTCAGTCAGGGACATGTTGAAAATGTCAGTGAAGACACTTTCCAGTTGGTCAGCACATGCTCGGAGTACACGTCCTGGTAATCCGTCTGGCCCTGCGGCCTTGTGAATGTTGACCTGCTTAAAAGTCTTACTCACATCGGCTACGGAGAGCGTGATCACATAGTCATCCGGAACAGCTGGTGCTCTCATGCATGCTTCAGTGTTGCTTGCCTCGAAGCGAGCATAGAAGTGGTTTAGCTCGTCTGGTAGGCTTGTGTCACTGGGCAGCACGCGGCTGTGCTTCCCTTTGTAGTCTGTAATAGTTTTCAAGCCCTGCCACATCCGACGAGCGTCAGAGCCAGTGTAGTACGATTCAATCTTAGTCCTGTATTGACTCTTTGCCTGTTTGATGGTTCGTCGGAGGGCATAGCGGGATTTCTTATAAGCGTCCGGGTTAGAGTCCCGCTCCTTGAAAGCGGCAGCTCTACCCTTTAGCTCAGTGCGGATGTTTCCTGTAATCCATGGCTTCTGGTTGGGGTATGTACGTACGGTCACTGTGGGCACTTATTGATGAAGCCAGTGACTGATGTGGTGTACTCCTCAATGCTGTCTGAAGAATCCCGGAACATGTTCCAGTCTGTGCTAGCAAAACAGTCCTGTAGCTTAGCATCTGCATCATCTGACCACTTTTTTATTAACCGAGTCACTGGTGCTTCCTGCTTTAGTTTTTGCTTATAAGCAGGAATCAGGAGGATAGAGTTATGGTCAGATTTGCCAAATGGAGGGCGAGGGAGAGCTTTGTATGCGTCTCTGTGTGTGGAGTAAAGGTGGTCCAGAGTTTTTTTTTCTTCTGGTTGCACATTTAACATGCTGGTAGAAATTAGGTAGAACGGATTTAAGTTTCCCTGCATTAAAGTCCCCGGCCACTAGGAGCGCTCCATCTGGATGAGTGTTTTCCTGTTGATTTATGGCCTTATACAACTCATTCAGTGCAATCTTAATGCCAGCATTGGTTTGTGGTGGAAAATAGACAGATATAAAAAATATAGATGAAAACTCTCTTGGTAAATAGTGTGGTCTACAGCTTATCATAAGGAACTCTACCTCAGGCGAGCAAAACCTAGAGACTTCCTTAGTATTTGATTTTGTGCACCAGCTGTTGTTTACAAATATACACTGACCGCCACCCCTTGTCTTACCAGAGTCAGCCGTTCTATCCTGCCGATGTAGCGTATAGCCCGATAGCTGTATGTTATCCATGTCGTCGTTCAGCCACGACTCGGTGAAACATAAGATATTACAGTTTTTAATGTCCCGTTGGTAGGATAACCTTAATCTTAGGTCATCCAATTTATTTTCAAGTGATTGAACGTTGGCTAATAGGATTGATGGGAGCGGCAGTTTACTCGCTCGCCGTCGGATCCTTACAAGGCACCCCGACCTACGTCCACGATATCTCCGTCTCTTCCTCATGCAAATGACGGGGATTTGGGCCTTGTCGGGTGTCTGTATGATATCCTTCGCGGCCGCCTCGTTGAAGAAAAAATATTCGTCCAATATGAGGTGAGTAATCGCTGTCCTGATATCCAGAAGCTCTTTTTGGTTATAAGAGACGATGGCATAAACATTATGTACAAAATAAATTACAAATAACGCGGAAAAACACACATAATAGTACAATTGGTTAGAGGGCTGTAAAACGGCAGCCATCTTCTCCGGCGCTGTTTCACTAGCCGGCTACCACCCGGTTACTCAATGTACATAGACATAGAATCACTGGTCACTTTAATAATGGAACAGTAGTCACTTTAATAATGTTTACACACTGTTTTATTCATTTCATATGTATATACTGTATTTTAGTCAATGCCACTCCGACATTACTCGTCCTAATATTTACAGTATGTATTCCTTAATTCCATTCTTTTACTTTTAGATTTGTGTGTATTGTTGTGAATTGTTAGATACTACTGCACTGTTGGAGCTAGGAACACAAGCTTTTCGCTACACCCGCAAAAACATCTGCTAAATATGTGTATGTGACCAATAAAATGTGATTTGATTTGAGTGGTACTCAGTAATGTGTTGTATTGGATTTGCCCCAAACATAACACTTTGTATTCAGGACAAAAAGTGAATTGCTTTGCCACATTATTTTAGTGGCTTGTTGCAAACAGGATGCATGTTTTGGAATACTTGTATTCTGTACAGTCTTCTTTCACTCTGTCAATTAGGTTAGTTTTGTGGAGTAACTACAATGATGTTGAGCCATCCTCAGTTTTCTCCTATCATAGCTATTCAACTCTGTAACTGTTTTAAAGTTACCATTGGCCTCATGGTGAAATCCCTGAGGGGTTTCCTTCCTCTCCATTTTACATTTACATTTTAGTCATTTAGCAGACGCTCTTATCCAGAGCGACTTACAGTTAGTGAATACATACATATATATATATTTTTTTTATACTGGCCCCCCGTGGGAATCTAACCCATAACCCTGGCATTGCAAACACCATGCTCTACCAACTGAGCTACATCCCTGCCGGCCATTCCCTCCCCTACCCTGGACGACGCTGGGCCAATTGTGCGCCGCCCATGAGTCTCCCGGTCGCGGCCGGCTGCGACAGAGCCTGGATTCGAACCAGGATCTCTAGTGGCACAGTGAGCACTGCGATGCAGTGCCTTAGACCACTGCGCCACTCAGGAGTTAGCAACTGAGTTAGGAAGAACGCCTGTATTTTCGTAGTGACAGGGTGTATTGATACATAATTGTACGTGTGGGGTACAGAGATCATGTTGAACACTATTATTGCACACAGAGTGAGTCCATGCGACATATTATGTGACGTGTTCAGCAAATGTTTCAGTGTTGTAGCACTCGAGACCGGTCTCAGTCTCAAGTCAGGTCTTGAGACCACGTATTGAATGTCTCGGTCTTGTCTCGGTGTCCGATACATTTGTACTCAGTCTTGACTCGGTCTTGGACAGTGAGGACTCATAATTTCTTCCAGAGAGATGCCGAGACCAGCAGAGTAAAAAACTCAGAATGATCAGCTTCCGTTCAGTCAAAACCTCTTATCCAGGCCAAATATATACACTCCTTTATTGATACATTAATATCTTAACAGCCTTATCTATTATAGACATGTTTGATCAGTGGTGAAGCTATAGGCCTTCAGTGTGTGACAGTGGTGAACATATAGTCCTTCAGTGGTGACCCTATAGGCCTTCAGTGTGTGACAGTGGTGAACCTATAGGCCTTCAGTGTGACAGTGGTGAATCTATAGGCCTTCAGTGGTGACAGTGGTGAACCTATAGGCCTTCAGTGGTGACAGTGGTGAACCTATAGGCCTTCAGTGTGTGACAGTGGTGAACCTATAGGCCTTCAGTGGTGAACCTATAGGCCTTCAGTGGTGACAGTGGTGAACCTATAGGCCTTCAGTGTGTGACAGTGGTGAACCTATAGGCCTTCAGTGGTGAACCTATAGGCCTTCAGTGTGTGACAGTGGTGAACCTATAGGCCTTCAGTGTGTGACAGTGGTGAACCTATAGGCCTTCAGTGTGTAACAGTGGTGAACCTATAGGCCTTCAGTGGTGACAGTGGTGAACCTATAGGCCTTCAGTGTGTGACAGTGGTGAAATTATAGGCCTTCAGTGTGTGACAGTGGTGAACCTATAGGCCTTCAGTGTGTGACAGTGGTGAACCTATATGCCTTCAGTGGAGACAGTGGTGAACCTATAGGCCTTCAGTGTGTGACAGTGGTGAACCTATAGGCCTTCAGTGGTGACAGTGGTGAACCTATAGGCCTTCAGTGGTGACAGTGGAATTTAGGAACGTGCAAAACCTGCTGAATATGACCGGTGTCAGTAAACGTAGGCAAAAAAAAAAAGTCCGAGTTAGTGATGAACGCTCTAGATAACATGTAAACAGACTAACCAGCTCTGCTACGGTGAGTAAAATGGTCAGAGTGAGGTGTTCTCTCGTTGAGTCTGGAAGTAGCTAGCTAGCAAAACAGCCAACTTTAGCCAGTTAGCTTAGCATGAAATGGGAGGCAATCTGCAGAAGGAAGAGGAGGCTACAATTCCCCATCGTTTATCAGTGCAGATTTATCAGTAGATCTTTAGCTCATCTCGCTCTGGCTAGCATTAGTTGTTGATCTTGTTGTTGGTAATGTGCATAACTGAGGGAGAGAGAGAGCTTACCTTTTTCAAGGTTGTTTGATCAATAGGACTGTAAAGTTCCCAAATGTAAGAGGACTCCCGTGGTGTTTACATGGCTTTTGGTGAATCTGTTCTAATGATCTAAAGTCGTGCTGTTGCAACTGCCTGTAAACACACAGTCCAGTTCAAAGTGAATGATGGCAGGCCCGTGTGGCAAACGGCCTGTTTGTATAAGGGTCTACTGTAGCTCTGATTGGCTATAGTGCACCGGTCTGTGTAGACTTTTATTTACTGCAGTGTCTATTAATTGTCCAAACCCACGTCCATTTTCCCATTCTATATTGCTATAGAATTTTCACAAATGCCTTAGTATACGTAATTCCCAAACGTTCTAAGAATTTATGAAAATGTGAAAAATGACCATATCTAAGTGGTCCCTTGTCAGAAATGTTTTTAGGCTGTAACAACAAAATGTGGAAAAAGTCAAGGGGTGTGAATACTTTCTGAAGGCACTGAAGGTCCATCTTTATGACCTACTAGTAGATTTTATTTCAGGTCTACCTGTTTGTAACCTGTTATCAGGTCTACCTGTTTGTAACCTGTTATCAGGTCTACCTGTTTGTAACCTGTTTTCAGGTCTACCTGTTTGTAACCTGTTTTCAGGTCTACCTGTTTGTAACCTGTTTTCAGGTCTACCTGTTTGTAACCTGTTATCAGGTCTACCTGTTTGTAGCCTGTTATTGTCACGATTTAACTGGATATGAACCCAAATGCAGACAACTACACCGAGCCAGAGAAGGTTTAACAGGTTTATTTACAAAGTTCAATTGTCCAGGTTTCCAAAAATAGGGGAAGAGCAAGTCCAGGTCTACAGGGAGGGTAACAGATCCAGGTTCTGAGCAGGAGTGGTACCGTAACGTCCTAGTGTCCGTGGTGAGTCCAAAAGGGAGGTCCAGTAGTGGAAAGCAGGATGGTGGTGGCAGGAGTGAAGCGGAGGCAGGAGTCAGGTTCCAATAATCTGTGGCACAGGAGAAAAGTAAATAGAACAGGCCAAAAACACAAAGAGCGAAAACAAGCAGGTTGAGTCAGCAGCGAGACTAACATGGTCGTCTTGACTATGATCTGACGATGAGTGGCAAGTTTGACCGGGTCTTTAAGGCTGAGGTGATTATGGTGAATGAGCTGCAGCTGGAACCCTGACTCCCGCACACCAGACTTCACTCCTGCAATCAAGAACAGACAGAGGGGAGGGGGGGAGCAGAGAGAGAGCTACCTAGCAGCAGTAGGCCTAACAGTACCCTCCCCCTCTACGGACGCCACCCGGCGGCCGACAGGGTTTATCAGGATGTAACCTATGAAAATCACGGACCAGAGCAGGATCCACAATGAAGCTCCTGGGAACCCAGGAACGTTCCTCAGGACCATAACCCTCCCAATCCACCAGGTACTGGAAACCACGACCCCGGCGGTGAACATCCAGAAGTCGCCGGACAGTGTAGACAGGACCCCCACCCACGATCCTGGGCGGAGGAGGGGGACGAGAGGGCGGGCACAGAGGGCTAACCGACACAGGCTTAATCTGGGACACATGAAAAGTGGAATGAACCCGTAGGGAGGCAGGAAGCTGTAGTTTAACCGCGCAGGGGTTAACAATAGACAGTATTTTGAACGGTCCTATAAAACGTGGCGCCATCTTCTTCGATTCCACTTTCAATGGAAGATCACGTGACTTAAGCCATACCTCTTGACCAGGAGAGTAACCGGGAGCCTGGGACCGGTGACGGTTGGCTTGCCTCTGCATGTACGACAAAGCTCGGGACAGAGCAACCCTGGCCTTCCTCCAGATCTTGAAGCAGCGGCGCATGTGGGACTGCACCGAGGGTACCGCCAGTTCCCTCTCTTGAGAAGGGAACAGGGGAGGTTGATAACCCAGAGCACACAGAAAGGGAGACAAACCAGAGGAAGCGTTAGTCAAGGTGTTATGAGCATATTCCACCCAGGGGAGCATGGAGCTCCATGACCCAGGGTTAGACCCTGTGACACAGCGGAGAGCGGTCTCCATCTCCTGGTTCGCTCTCTCGGCTTGCCCGTTGGTCTGGGGGTGATATCCAGAGGACAGGCTGGATGTGATGCCCAAAGCTTTACAGAAAGCTTTCCATACGTGAAAGACAAGCACAGGGATGCAGTTTGTTATCTTCAGGTGAACGTTGTGACAACACCGCACCTACCCCAGTGTCGGATGCATCCACCTCCACGACAAACTGGCGGTCGGGGTCAGGCTGCATCAGAATGGGAGCCGAGGCGAAGCGATGTTTCAGCTCTTCGAACGCTGATTCGGCCCCTTCATTCCAAGCAAACGGTAGTGAGATGGAGGTGAGAGCGGTGAGTGGCGCAGCAATGCGGCTGTAGTCCTTGATGAACCTCCTGTAGAAGTTCGCAAACCCCAGGAATCGTTGAAGTTGTTTGCGGGTGGAGGGGGCTGGCCAGTCCGTGACAGCAGAGATCTTAGCTGGGTCCATCCGCAACTCCCCCTGAGCTATTATGTAACCCAAAAAATAGGTTTCAGACACATGAAATTCACATTTCTCCATCTTCACAAATAGTTTGTTCTCCAACAACCTTTGCAACACCTGGCGCACATGCAGTTCATGTTCCTGGGAGGACTCTGAGAAAAATCAGGATATCATCCAGATAGACAAAAACAAAACGATTCAACATGTCCCGAAGGACATCATTCACTAGTGCCTGAAAAACAGCAGGGGCATTAGACAAACCAAAAGGCATAACCAGATACTCAAAATGTCCCAAGGGTGGGGTTGAAGGCAGTCTTCCATTCATCACCTTTACGAATGCGCACCAGGTGATACGCATTTCGTAGATCCAGTTTCGTAAAGATAGTTGCACCATGAAGGAGGGGAAAAGCAGAATTAATTAAAGGCAGAGAATATTTGTTCTTAATGGTGATGTTGTTAAGTCCACGGAAATCAATACAGGGTCTGAGGGTCTTATCCTTCTTTCCAACAAAAAAGAATCCCGCTCCTACAGGTGACGAGGAAGGACGAATAATACCTGCCGCCAAGGAGTCCCGAATGTAGTTCTCCATAGCCTCTGTCTCCGGGCGGGAGAGATTGTACAGGCGACTGTTAGGGAGAGGGGCTCCTGGCTGGAGGTCAATGGCGCAGTCGTATGGCCGGTGAGGAGGAAGAGAAGTAGCTCTGTGTTTGCAGAAAATGGATGCCAGGTCATGATACACGTCAGGGACAGCAGAGAGATCCATGGACTCCAGTGGAGGTTGAGGCACAGTGCTGGCAGGGGTCTGAGCAGAACACAAACAGTTCACATGACAAAATGTGCTCCATGAAACAATTCTACCTGCCACCCAATCAATGTGTGGATTGTGTCTTATGAGCCAGGGGATACCAAGGACCAGGGGGGTCTGTGGGCAGTCAATTATGTGAAATTGAATGTTCTCCTGATGATTACCCGACACCCTGAGACAAACAGGCACAGTCTGATGAGTAATACGGGTCAACAATTGTCCATTTAGACTCTTAGCCTGCAGCGGACGGTCCATAGGTACAGTCTCTAAATCCATTTGTTGAGCCAACTCTCGATCCAAAAAGCTTTCATCGGCACCAGAGTCAACCAGCGCACTAACCGGGAAATTCTGGGACTGCCACTGGAGGGATGCCTGGAGCAGAATGCGGGGAGAAGAGGAAGAATCCGCTGCTCGGCTCACCAAAACTTCTCCCATTAATGATGAGCCGGCCCTTTTCCCGGACGAACTGGGCAGGAAGGAACGAAATGACCAGCCTCTCCACAATACAGGCAGACCCGAGCCTGAATACGACGTGCACGCTCCTCTGAGGACAACCGTGCACGACCCACCTCCATGGCTTCGGGTTCAGTGCTCCTAGTATCGACTCGGGAAGACTCGGCCTTCTCCGTAGGGAAGAGGCGGGGAGGAGTTGGTTGACGACAGACAGGTTGCTTGGAACTAACACTCCTCTCCCGGCGGCGCTCCCGAATCCGATTATCCAACCTGATGGTGAGTGAAATAAGATTATCCAGAGTAGGCGATTCATCATATGACACCAATTCATCTCAGACAACGCATTAATGAACACTCCTTGTAATGCCTCGTCATTCCACCCACTCACTGCCGCTAAAGTCCGAAACTCCACTGCCATCTCTGCCACACTGCGAGCCCCCTGCCGAAGAGAAAACAACCGTTTCGCAGCCTCCTTGCCACGTACGGGGTGGTCAAAAACCTTCCTCATCTCAGTGGTGAAGGTAACGTAAGCGTTGCAAATGTCCGACTGACTCTCCCAAACCGCGGATCCCCAGGAACGAGCGGAACCGCTAGTAGAGTTGATAAGGTAGGCAATACGGGCTCTTTCTGAGGCGTAGGTGAGGGCCTGTTGTTCAAACACTAACGAGCATTGAGTCAAAAAATCACCACAGGTTCCCATGTTCCCGTCATAGCGCTCTGGAGCAGGAACAAAAGGCTCTCTGATCTGGGCTGGAGGAGCAGGAAAAACAGGCGGAGCAGGAGAAGGAGCAGTTTGTATGCCATGAACGAGGGGTGCATTATTAACTTGGGTAGTAAGGGCAGACACTTGATTGGTGAGTAATTGAACCTGATTAAGCAGCATCTGACTGTTCTCAGAAATAGCCTTAAACAAAGTATCATGTTGGCCAAGTAAAATGCCCTGATTGGCTATGGCAGTCCGAATTTGAGTGCACTCTGGGGTGGTATCCGAGCTACTGTCTGCTGGGTTCATGTTGGTCAGATCATACTGTCACGATTTAACTGGATATGAACCCAAATGCAGACAACTACACCGAGCCAGAGAAGGTTTAACAGGTTTATTTACAAAGTTCAATTGTCCAGGTTTCCAAAAATAGGGGAAGAGCAAGTCCAGGTCTACAGGGAGGGTAACAGATCCAGGTTCTGAGCAGGAGTGGTACCGTAACGTCCTAGTGTCCGTGGTGAGTCCAAAAGGGAGGTCCAGTAGTGGAAAGCAGGATGGTGGTGGCAGGAGTGAAGCGGAGGCAGGAGTCAGGTTCCAATAATTTGTGGCACAGGAGAAAAGTAAATAGAACAGGCCAAAAACAGAAAGAGCGAAAACAAGCAGGTTGAGTCAGCAGCGAGACTAACATGGTCGTCTTGACTATGATCTGACGATGAGTGGCAAGTTTGACCGGGTCTTTAAGGCTGAGGTGATTATGGTGAATGAGCTGCAGCTGGAACCCTGACTCCCGCACACCAGACTTCACTCCTGCAATCAAGAACAGACAGAGGGGAGGAGGAGAGCAGAGAGAGAGCTACCTAGCAGCAGTAGGCCTAACAGTTATCAGGTCTACCAATTACAGTAGAGCTGCACTAAACCCCCAGTGTTGAAATAATATAACAAGTAGAGCTGCACTAAACCCCCAGTGTTGATATAATATAACAAGTACAGCTGCACTAAACCCCCAGTGTTGATATGATATAACAAGTAGAGCTGCACTAAACCCCCAGTGTTGATATAATATAACAAGTAGAGCTGCACTAAACCCCCAGTGTTGATATCGGATAGCAGATAATATCTGAAGAGATGGTCTCATCATGTCCTGTAGGGGGACCTCTTGCTCTACTACTAATAATTTCTGTCTCATTTCATTGTCATGATCTGAAAGGTTCCCTGTGAGGTCCTATGAGCAAGCTTTACGGTACAGACTTTCTGACACTCCCACTAACCACCACCCTAAATAAAATATGCTGCTACATCAGCCCCTCTCCTTTCACCTCAGAGCTTCATCCAGGAGACGCTCATATCTCTCCTCCAGCATTGAGACATCATCATGTCAGTTTTTCATATTTTTGAGTCAGTCATCATGATCAGAGTTTTCATCACGTTCACACTCTCATTGTTCTGGCTCACGGGTAAAAAATAACATGCCTGTAGAATGTCTGTTAATACCGAAAACACTCTCTGCTAATAGTCTTGTGTCTGATGAATCAGTCTGTTTAAATATTCATCTCTTGTTTTCTTCACAGGACGTTCTCTCGGCAGTAAAGTCATCCAGGTTCCCTCAGCACTATTGGGAAGTCCCAACATTACAGAGATACTCAAATGCAACCATAGTATTAGTGCATACAATACTATATTGTGGTACCAGCAATCAATAGCTGATACTAATCTGAAACTGATTGGATATGTGTTTTATAAGAACCCAACAGTTGAAGATCAATTTAAAGAGCACGTTGAAATCCGTGGAGATGGAGAGAAAGAGGCTTCCCTTCATCTACTGAGTCTGAGAGCACCTGAAGACAGTGCAGTTTATTACTGTGCTGCCAGCAAAACACAGTGATGTAGAGCACCTCCTCTCCTCTACAAAAACCCTCTGATCCTTTACTCCATAACTGTAGTGTACATCAACACCTGCTGTAAACCGCTATAGATATCCTGGGCACATGGAGGAAGTTGATATTAAAACCTTTGATCGTACCCAATAATGTGGTTGAAGTTGTTGCATTAAAGAAGCGGTTCGGGTATTTCCTTCAAATTACAGCTTATTTCTAGTCTGATTAGTGTAGAATAGAAAATAGAAAATCTTAAGACTAAAGCTTACAGTGACGTCGTTACCGGTATGTTCCACAATACACCTTTAAGTTGAACAGGAGAACAATGCATCTGTTTGAATATCAATGTACATTTTTTTTACATTTTAGTCATTTAGCAGACGCTCTTATCCAGAGCGACTTACAGTTAGTTAGTGAGTGCATACATTATTTTTTTCCATACTGGCCCCCCGTGGGAATCGAACCTACAACCCTGGCGTTGCAAACGCTATGCTCTACCAACTGAGCTACATCCCTGCCGGCCATACCCTCCCCTACCCTGGGCCAATTGTGCGCCGCCCCATGGGTCTCCCGGTCATGGCCAGCTACGACAGAGCCTGGATTCAAACCAGGATCTCTAGTGGCACAGCTAGCACTGCGATGCAGTGTCTTAGACCGCTGCGCCAATCGGGAGAATGTACATCATGATGTCATTTCCTTTCCCTCTGGCAGCTCAGTTCTGCTCATCTCTATTGAATGATTCTCTTTTCACCCCTCTGGGCCCTGGTCAAAAGTAGTGCACTATATAGGGAATAGGGTGCCATTCTCTGGTCTAAAGTAGTGCACTATATAGGGAATAGGGTGCCATTCTCTGGTCTAAAGTAGTGCACTATATAGGGAATAGGGTGCCATTCTCTGGTCTAAAGTAGTGCACTATATAGGGAATAGGGTGCCATTCTCTGGTCTAAAGTAGTGCACTATATAGGGAATAGGGTGCCATTCTCTGGTCTAAAGTAGTGCACTATATAGGGAATAGGGTGCCATTCTCTGGTCTAAAGTAGTGCACTATATAGGGAATAGGGTGCCATTCTCTGGTCTAAAGTAGTGCACTATATAGGGAATAGGGTGCCATTCTCTGGTCTAAAGTAGTGCACTATATAGGGAATAGGGTGCCATTTGGGATGCAACCAATACATTTGACACTCCCACTAGCTGACAACACATCTCTGAAAACCTTTTCTCCTTGTCCATGTGACACTCATCTCTCCAGAACCATCAACATGATCAAGCTTCTCATACATGTCGCAATTCTACTGTGGGTGACAGGTACTAAATCACTGTTATGCATGAAAGATATTTACAACCGAAATGTATTGCTGTCAATATGTTGAGTAATACTGTCGATTTTAGTTGTTCCGTTTTTTCATCCACAGGGATGTCACAAACAGACGAAGTCCAGCAGACTCCTACAGCAATAATAAAACGACCTGAAGAAAACGTTCAACTGAACTGCAGCCATACTATTCAAAACTACAACACTATACTGTGGTACCAGCAGTCAGCACAAAACACTGCTCTGAAACTCATTGGGTATGTGCTACTCACCAATCCAACCGTGGAAGATTCCTTTAAAGAGCGTTTTACTGTGAGTGGAGATGGTGCAATTCGGAAAATGGCGCATCTACATATTCCCAAACTGAGAGGAACTGAAGACAGTGCAGTGTATTTCTGTGCTGCTAGTTATGCACAGTGTTTCACTATACCCTCTCTCCTCTACAAAAACCCTTCTCTGATCCTCTCATATAATACTGACTACAGCTCTGTACACCTGCACCTGTCTTCAACAACACTTTGCTATGAACCATTGGACATCAAACAGACGGTAATGATACTGTTATAAGTGGCTGGTTCAGATGGTTTAGCTGCAGTACTTCCTCACTTCTCCACCAGGGGGCAGTGTTTCTCCATAATGACATTTAAAAAGGGACTGCACAGGGCCCTGGTCAAAAGCAGTGCACCATATAGGAAATAGGGTGCCACTTGGGATGCAAGCAGAGAATCAAAAGCGACTATAGCATAAAAAGCATTTGTTTGAATGGTTTTAATATTACTAATTGCCCAGTTAGAATGTATAGGCAGGCTAAGAGTTAGGATTAGCAGTAAACACTAAGAGCCTAGTTAGAATGTATAGGCAGGCTAAGAGTTAGGATTAGCAGTAACACTAATTGCCCAGTTAGAATGTATAGGCAGGCTAAGAGTTAGGATTAGCAGTAACACTAATTGCCCAGTTAGAATGTATAGGCAGGCTAAGAGTTAGGATTAGCAGTAAAACTAGCACAGCAGTTGCTTCACTCACAGAGCATTGTTTTGACATTCGGTGGTTTCGTTCGGCTCTACCTTTGCAGGGTTCGTTAGTCACTGACTGGTCCAGTAGTCGATCGTCGATGGCCGGTACGGTAGTCGATGGCTGGCTGCTGGGCTCTCCTCTCCTCCACTCCAAGCCGGCTCCAGCTGTGTTGTAGCACTGATAGCCTCTCGGAGCTGGGTCGGGTGTGTCCCCCCGTGTCTGCAGTCGAGGGGAACAACGAACATAGAATTAGAGTATGTACTGATCTACAATGGGAGTCACACTCACATGTTAGAAATAAGCACTTTCCTTATCAGTGGAGGGGGGACAGTGGCTGAGGAGTCAGACTTCTGTCAGTGGAGAGGTTCCCGGTCGAACGGTGCGTTGAAGGTAAGTGTCCATTTCATTTTGTGTCTAGTTCAGGGGGCGTGGCTGGCAATTCGTTTAGGGAGGGAGGAGGTGATAGGGAATTGGCAACAGCTGTCTCAATGTCACTTTATTTTACAGTGAACAAATTGACAACAGACTTTCAGCACGCTTATAGAGAAGGACATTCAACAAGCACAGCACTTACACAAATGACTGATGATTGGCTGAGAGAAATTGATTATAAAAAGATTGTGGGGGCTGTTTTGTTAGACTTCAGTGCGGCTTTTGACATTATTGATCATAGTCTGCTGCTGGAAAAACGTATGTGTTATGGCTTTACACCCCCTGCTATATTTTGGACAAAGAGTTACCTATCTAACAGAACACAGAGGGTGTTCTTTACTGGAAGCCTCTCCAAAATAATCCAGGTAGAATCAGGAATTCCCCAGGGCAGCTGCCTAGGCCCATTACTTTTTTCAATCTTTACTAACGACATACCACTGGCTTTGAGTAAAGCCAGTGTGTCTATGTATTTCTTTACAACTGGAGTAGCCTACCTGGACAATAGTGTGTGATTGTGCCCGGAATTCGGGGCGTTCCTATGTCCCCCCCCCACTCGAGCATCCCATTGGTTCCTAGTTAGCTAGCAGTGTCCTTTGCTGACGCCTGCCGAACACCTGCCCTCACCGTCGTTAACAGAACTGCAGGAAAACGCTGTCTACCGTTGTCCTAGCTAGCTAGCTACCGGCGTTGTCGTTGGCATCCAACGTTATGGTGCATTTCCGGCACCTACTGTACTGGAGCCCCCCCGCCTCTCGTTTGTGTAAAAAATTAATTGACCAATAGAAGTCTAAAGAAGGGTTCCTACAGATGCAGGAATGCTCACATAAACGCCCCTAATTGCAGGCCGCAATTGCAACCTTTTCCCTGCCCCCCTGTTCCTACATGATAATGGCCCATTCTAAATCAAAACTAATTTCACACATATATTATACAGTACATTTGAAGACCAGATTACATAGAGAATAGTCTGATGGGTGACAACGTTATCGCTTGTGAACGACTCCCAGTTTGTGCGTTCTAAGGCAAGAAACAGTGCATGCAATTTTTTTGCGACTTTTTCAAATCATAGTCCCAT
This sequence comes from Coregonus sp. 'balchen', assembly GCA_902810595.1. Lineage (NCBI taxonomy): Eukaryota > Metazoa > Chordata > Actinopteri > Salmoniformes > Salmonidae > Coregonus > Coregonus sp. 'balchen'. The sequence goes on along the minus strand of LR778277.1, from coordinate 2,487,310 downwards.
CATGTAGCTTTTAGCCCCCGGGGTGTAGGCACGGGTGGGCCTGGGTCGGCGCAGGCCCACCCACTGGGGAGCAAATCACCTTGCATCATCAATGTACTCCTGAGTGGCGCAGTGGTCTAAGGCACTGCATCGCAGTGCTAACTGTGCCACTAGAGATCCTGGTTCGAATCCAGGCTCTGTCACAGCCGGCCGCGACCGGGAGACTCATGGGCGGCGCACAATTGGCCCAGCGACTTCCAGGGTAGGGGAGGGAATGGCCGGCAGGGATGTAGCTCAGTTGATAGAGCATGGCGTTTGCAACGCCAGGGTTGTGGGTTCGATTCCCACGGGGGGCCAGTATATAAAAAAATAATAATGTATTCACTAACTGTAAGTTGCTCTGGATAAGAGCGTCTGCTAAATGACTAAAATGCTACTCTGAAAATGCAGCTAGCGATGACTCAGCTCAGCCGCAATCTATTTAACCTCATTATAATATGATACAGAAGTAGCAAGCGTGGAACCCCGTATTATCGGCATATTCAACAGTGGTCCTCTGTAGCTCAGCTGGTAGAGCACGGCGTTTGTAACGCCAAGGTAGTGGGTTCGATCCCCGGGACCACCCATACACAATAATTTATGCACGCATGACTGTAAGTCGCTTTGGATAAAAGCGTCTGCTAAATGGCTTATTATTATTATTATTATTTAAGAAATATATTACCTTCAACAGTGTTATCTTGTGACAACCACGGGTCACCCGGCCGCTCAGCCTTTCCGCCAGGGTCTGCCGAGGTACACCATGCACCTTGGTAGATAAGAAAATAAAACTGTTACTAGAAGATAAAATTCACATACACATGGTAATCTCCTAAAAACAAAAGATGCCTGGCGGATAGCCATCCCTGCCCCGCAGCCCACCATGCTGTGGTGTTAATACATGTAGCTAAATACCTTTGCATACTAGACACATTTTAGAAAGATAACTCAATCTGAATATGTATAAACATTTCCATTTCAGAGCTAAGGCATTGAAAGGTGATGATTAAAGTTTTCACAATAACTGAAAGTGTACCCACGTTTTTTGTTTGATGTTATCTGTAATGAAAATTACTGTCCCAATTAGTTTAATATTGATGCATACGTTGTAAAATTTGACTAAATACTGCCTCTATGTAGCTGTTGTAAGATGAAACATAGCCAACAGTCATAGGTGTCAAAAAGTTCATGGTTCAAAGTTAAAAATTACTTTTTGCAGATTGCGCAAAACGCCCCCGTCAAAAGACTCCAATTTTGATACGGTAAAGCTTGACAACATTTTTGGTTACTTAGCAGTTCTATCAACATTTAGCAACTAAGCTAGCAACATTAGCAAATCCATTAGCTATATTTCAAAGTAAAAAAGTTGGATATTCAATTATGTGTGGTCTGTCGCGCAGTCGGGTTTTACACACAAAATGTGTATATATATTACTTTTTTGAAAACTCTCAAAACCTAACTTAACTTACATAAATTGCACTGAAATCGGTGGTCAGCTAGCTAGAATGGTGTTCCAGTCCATTTAAATGTTGAGCTCGAGGTGATTCAGTTCTCCAACCGCTAGAGAGTGTCCGAAGTTAGGGGGTGTCCGATGTTGGGGGGTGTCCGAAGTTAGGGGGTGTCCGAAGATAGGGGGTGTCCGATGTTGGGGGGTGTCCGAAGTTAGGGGGTGTCCGATGTCGGGGGGTGTCCGAAGTTAGGGGGTGTCCGAAGTTAGGGGGTGTCCAAAGTTAGGGGGTGTCCGAAGTTAGGGGGTGTCCGAAGTTAGGGGGTGTCCGATGTCGGGGGGTGTCCGAAGTAAGGGGGTGTCCGATGTTGGGGGGTGTCCGAAGTTAGGGGGTGTCCGAAGTTAGGGGGTGTCCGATGTTGGGAGGTGTCCGAAGTTAGGGGGTGTCCGAAGTTAGGGGGTGTCCGATGTCGGGGGTTGTCCGAAGTTAGGGGGTGTCCGATGTCGGGGGTGTCCGAAGTTAGGGGGTGTCCAATGTCGGGGGAAAATTAGCTTGAATGCTTTGCAACAAATAACTAAAAAAGCTAGAACAGTGTAGATACAATATACTGTACAGATCTTAATCTGATCTTTTGTTGCTGCACAGCAGGAAATGCAAACGTGTAGTGTAATTGAGGTTTAAAAAGTATTGTAGTTGATTTGCCCTAACGAAAAATGTATCAACCCCTACAAAAATGTCAGTTAATTATAAACCACACAATCATTTACATTTCCTGTTGCTGCAGGACTATTTTCTAAGCCCTCCCACTAAAAGGTCTAATCTGTCACAGTGTCATGTTCACGGTACCACTCTGAAAAGGAATGTCCTGCTACTGTACTTTAGTTCAGGTCTTTGTACAGTCAACATGATCCGTGCTTTTCACCCTATTCATGTCCTCACTGCTCAGGCTAACAGGTATGTACACAATATAGGGTGAAACTACCATAAAACATGTGACGTAGAGCGCATCTACGTCCCCACGGAGGTGAGGGATCGGTTGGTGACATGGGCGCACACATCCCTCGCCGCTGGACACCGAGGTATCACCCGCACCACTCAATCCATCCCCGCGAAGTACTGGTGGCCCACCTTAGCACAAGACGTCGCCCGCTACGTCAATTCATGCTCCGTATGTGCCCAAACAAAATTTCACCGGTACGCTCCAGCAGGGACATTTCTTCCCCTTCACGTGCCTCAGCGGCCTTGGTCCCATCTGTCCATTGATTTCGTCACTGATCTCCCTCCGTCTGATGGTTTCACCACTATTATGGTTGTTGTGGACAGATTCTCTTGCCATTTTATCCCTCTCTCTGGTCTCCCCACCGCTCTCCAGGTCGCTGAGGCACTGTTTCAGCAGGCACTATGGCCTTCCGGAGGACATCGCGGGTATAGAGAGCCTGGGGGCCATGGCCAGCCTCACATCTGGGTATCAGCCCCAGTCCAATGGGGAAGTGGAGAGGACCAACCAGAAGCTGGGGAGGTTCCTTAGGAGTCACTGCCAGGACCGGCAGGGGGAGTGGGCCTGGTTCCTTTCCAGGGCGGAGTACGGCCAGAACTCACTTCGTCACTCCTCCACCGGGCTGACTCCCTTCCAGTGCGTCCTGGGATATCAGTCGGCCCTGGACCCGTGGAACACGAGCCTGACCGAAGCCCCTGCGGTGGACGAGTGGTTCCGGCGCGCAGAGGAATTTTGGAACACTGCCCACGTGAGGCTTCTGTCTGCCGCCAGAAGGAGTGAGGCTCCCGTATTCCATACTGGTGATCGCGTCTGGCTTGCCACCAGCTCCACCTGCCCTGCCGGTAGCTGAGCCACAGGTTTGTGGGGCCCTTCAAGGTCCTCCGGAGGGTCAACGAGGTAGCATACCGCATACAACGCACTCCTCAACCTCGGGGCCGGCGTCGTCCTGCGGCTAGGACCACGCATCGGGGGGGGACCACGCAACGTTAGGTTGCAAGTGACTTTTGGTTCAGTGTATTCGGAAGGTATTCAGACCTCTTGACTTTATCCACATTTTGATATGTTATGGCCTTACTCTAAAATTGATTACATTGTTTTTTTCCCCTCGTCAATCTACAAACAATACCCTATAATGACAAAGCAAAAACAGGTTTTTAGACATTTTTGCACACAAAAAAAACACAGAAATATTACATTTACATAAGTATTCAGACCCTTTACTCAGTACTTTGTTGAAGCACCTTTTTTGTTGAAGCACCTTTGGATGGGGAGCATCGCTGCACAGCTATTTTCAGGTCTTTCCAGAGATATTCGATCGGGTTCAAGTCCGGGCTCTGGCTGGGCCACTCAAGGACATTTAGAGACTTCTCCCGAAGCCACTCCTGCGTTGTCTTGGCTGTGTGCTTAGGGTCATTGTGCTGTTGGAAGGTAAACCTTCGCCCTAGTCTGAGGTCCTGAGCGCTCTGGAGCATGTTTTCATCAAGGATCTCTCTTTACTTTGCTCCGTTCATCTTTCCCTCGTCCTGACTAGTCTCCCAGTCCCTGCCGCTGAAAAACATCCCCAACACCATGCTTCACCGTAGGGATGGTGCAAGGTTTCCTCCAGACGTGACACTTGGCATTCAGGCCAAAGAGTTCAATCTTGGTTTCATCAGACCAGAGAATCTTGTTTCTCATGGTCTGAGAGTCCTTTAGGTGCCTTTTGGCAAACTCCAAGCGGGCTGTCATGTGTCTTTTACTGAGGAGTGGCTTCCGTCTGGCCATTCTACCATAAAGGCCTGCTTGGTGGTGCTGCAGAGATGGTTGTCCTTCTGGAAGGTTCTCCCAGCTCCACAGAGGAACTCTAGAGCTCTGTCAGAGTGACCATCGGGTTCTTGGTCACCTCCCTGACCAAGGCCCTTCTCCCCCACGCGGCCAGCTCTAGGAAGAGTCTTGGTGGTTCCAAACTTCTTCCATTTAAGAACGATGGAGGCCACTGTGTTCTTGGGGACCTTCAATGCTGCAGAAATGTTTTGGATACCATTCCCCAGATCTGTGCCTCAACATAATTCTCTCTCGGAGCTCTACAGATAATTCCTTCGAGCTCATGGCTTGGTTTTTGCTTTGACATGCACAGTCAACTGTGGGACCTTATATAGACAGGTGTGTGCCTTTCAAATCATGTCCAATCAACTGACTTTACCACAGGTGGACTCCAATCAAGTTATAGAAATATCTCAAAGATAGTCAATTGAAACAGGATGCACCTGAGCTCAATTTCGAGTCTCATAGCAAAGGATCTGAATACTTATGTAAATAAGGTATGTCCGTTTTTTTTTAAAGACATTTGCTAAAATGTCTAAAAACCTGTTTTCGCTTTGTCATTATGGGGTATAGTGTGTAGATTGATAAGGGAAAATATTTATTTAATTGATTTTAGAATAAGGCTGTAATGTAACAAAATGTGGAAAAAGTACAAGCGTCTGAATACTTTCCGAATGCACTGTAAAAACAGTAATTTGTTGATTGTATTGGATGCTGTATGGTGCCCTTATAGACTTTATGCATGAATCAATCTCGTCTTCACTTTATGCTCCGGGTCCACAGTCAGCACACAGCGTCGGGGCTTTATGCTTCGGGTCCACAGTCAGCACACAGCGTCGGGGCTTTATGCTTCGGGTCCACAGTCAGCACACAGCGTCGGGGCTTTATGCTTCGGGTCCACAGTCAGCACACAGCGTCGGGGCTTTATGCTTCAGGGCTTTGTGTGAGCAAATCCCACAATGTTTTAGCTGCAGGTGACTCTGAAGGAGGATTTGATAAAGTGATGCTCCTTTCCCTGAATCTGTCAATTACACTCATCTCTTCATCTACAAATTGAAAACTGATAAAAGGCCTAATATTGTCACTCATCAGATTATTGTCAATTTAATCTTTATAGGCTAACTCTTATTATGTGTGAAATTTAGTTTCGGTATAGTTTAGGTATATTATCGATGGGCCGGCATTGTTTATTTCCTGCTCATCAACTTGAAAAGAGTCAAGGATATGTTTTGCATTATTCTAAAGGCCTACTGCAACACATAGCATGTTTTAATTTCCCTTACTACACATTCGAAGTGGTTAGCTTCTTCCAAAATCAAGCCTTGACTTGGTAACAGCAGAGAATCCCCTCCTGGATCAAGAGCCTTGGTAACAGCAGAGAATCCCCTCCTGGATCAAGAGCCTTGGTAACAGCAGAGAATCCCCTCCTGGATCAAGAGCCTTGGTAACAGCAGAGAATCCCCTCCTGGATCAAGAGCCTTGCTGGCTAATAATCGTTTTGTACGTGCAGCAAACTGTGAGTAGCATTTTTTACTTACTTATATAGTTTATGTCAGAAACTCTACAAAATGTTTGCAACGCGCTCGTTAGCATTTAGTTAGCATCCTCTATGACAGGGATCATCAACTAGATTCAGCCGCGGGCCGATTTTGTCTTGAGCGGATGGTCGGGGGGCCGGAACATAATTACAAATAATTTGTAGACTGCAAATTGACCGCAAGAAGCCCAAACAGATATAATGTTTGACTAAAACATAGTAATTTCATTTCAAACCTTGCTTATGTTTGTATACAATCACATGTCTCTCTATTATGCGTGGGAATACTGGGGAACAGATTTCTTAAATTAATATCACTTGGAGCTGATTTCCTGCTATTTTTACAGTCTTTTATGTCCAACAACAAAAAAATTACAAAACATTTACAAAATATACACTACCAGTCAAAAGTTTGGACACACCTACTCATTCAAGGGTTTTTCTTTATTTTTACTATTTTCTATATTGTAGAATAATAGTGAAGACATCAAAACTATGAAATAACACATCATCATGTAGTAATCAAAAAAGTGTTAAACAAATAAAACTATATTTGAGATTTGAGATTCTTCAAATAGCCACCCTTTGCCTTGATGACAGCTTTACACACTCTTGGCATTCTCTCAACCAGCTTCACCTGGAATGCTTTTACAACAGTCTTGAAGGACTTCCCACATATGCTGAGCACTTGATGAATGCACTAAGGTCTAGGAGCACGAGGACAGATACAGAGCCTTGGTCTGATGCCATTAAAAGGTAATTTACCACCTTCACGAGTGCAGTCTCAGTGCTATGATAGGGTCTAAAACTAGACTGAAGCGTTTCGTATACATTATTTGTCTTCAGGAAGGCAGTGAGTTGCTGCACAACAGATTGTTCTAACATTTTTGAGAGGAATAGGAGATTCGATATAGGTAGATAGTTTATTTTAATTTTTTAGTGAGTTTGGTAAACATCCGGAGGTTATGGAGCCCTTTATTATGTTCAACATAGAAGGGCCAAGCACAGGAAGTAGTTATTTCAGTAGTTTAGTTGGAATAGGGTCCAGTAGGCAGCTGGGAGGTTTAGAGGCCATTACTATTTTTGCGAATGTGTCGAGAGATACAGGATAATATAACGTTGATAAAAAAAGAAAATAACTTGAGTGTCTCCATTGATCAGAGGTCCTGGCAGTTTTATGCAGACTCAGGACAACATTAGTTTTGGAGAAATATGCAGATTGAAAGAGGAGACCGTAATTTGCTTTCTAATGATCATTAACTTTTCATCGAAGAAGTTCATGAATTCTTCACTGCTGAAGTGAAGGCCATCCTCACTTGGGGAATGTTGCTTTATAGTTATCTTTGCGACAGTATCGAAAATACATTTTGGATTGTTTTTATTCTCCTCTATCAGGTTGGAAAAGTGGGCTGATCGAGCAGCAGTGAGGGATCTTCACTATTGGACGGTACTGTATTTCCAAGCTAGTCTGAAGACTTCCAGTTTGGTGGAGCGCCATTTCCGTTCCAATTTTCTGGAAGGTTGCTTCAGGGCTCAGGTATTTTCTGTAAACCAGGGAGCAAATTTCTTGTGACAATTGTTTTTTTGTTTTCAGAGGTGCAACTGCATCTAGGGTATTACGCAAGGTTCAATTTAGATCCTCGGTTAGGTGGTTAACTGATTTTTGTACTCCAACTTCCTTGGGTAGGTGGAGGGAGACTGGAAGGGCATTTAGGAATTTTTGGGTTGTATGAGAATTTATAGCGCAGATTTTGATAATCCTTGGTTGAGGTCTGAGCAGATTATTTGTTGCGATTGCAAACGTAATAAGATGGTGGTCCGATAGTCCAGGATTATGAAAAAACATTTAAATCCACAATAGTTATCCCATGGGACAAAACTAGATCCAGGGTATGACTGTGGCAATGCGTAGGTCCGGAGACATGTGGACAAACCCCACTGTGTCAATGATTGCTCCGAAAGCCTTTTGGAGTGGGTCTGTGGGCTGGAGTGGGTCTGTGGGCTTTATACGGCCCAGGAGGCCTGTAAACAGTAGCTATAAAAAGTGATAGAGTAGGCTGCATATATTTCCTGAGATTTGAGATTTCAAGCTCAAAAGACAAAACAATGTATTTTTAAAATGTTTTATGAAATGTTCTGTCGAAAAGTAAATGTTGGAGCTAGAGGAGTTAGAGCCCTGTCTATGTTTGATAGATAAGATGAGAGCACCCCTCCAAGCTAGGATGGAGTCCATCACTCCTCAGCAGGCCAGGCTTGGTCCTGGTAGCACCCCTCCAGCTAGGATGGAGTCCATCACTCCTCAGCAGGCCAGGCTTGGTCCTGTAGCACCCCTCCAGCTAGGATGGAGTCCATCCACCTTCCCTCAGCAGGCCAGGCTTGGTCCTGTAACACCCCTCCAGCTAGGATGAGTCCATCACTCTCAGCAGGCCAGGGCTTGGTCCTGTAGCACCCCTCCAGCTAGGATGGAGTCCATCAGTCCTCCAGCAGGAAGGCTTGGTCCTGTAGCACCCCTCCAAGCTAGGATGGAGTCCATCACTCATCAGCAGGCAGGCTTGGTCCTGAGCAAACCCTCCAGCTAGGATGGAGTCCATCACTCCTCAGCAGGCCAGGCTGGTCTGTAGCACCCCATCCAGCTAGGATGGAGTCCATCACTCCTCAGCAGGCCAGGCTGGTCCTGTAGCAACCCCTCCAGCTAGGATGGAGTCCATCACTCCTCAGCAGGCCAGGCTTGGTCCTGTAGCACCCTCCAGTAGGATGGAGTCCATCACTCTCAGCAGGCCCAGGCTTGGTCCTGTTTTGCGGGGGGAGTCCCAGAAAGAGGGCCAGTATCTACAAATTCTATATTTTGGGAGGGGCAGAAAACTGTTTTCAACCAATGATTGAGTTGTGCGAGTCTGCTGTAGAGCTCATCACTCCCCCTAACTGGGAGGGGCCAGAGACAAACACATCTTTCTAGCTATGTTACATGCTGAAGCTATGTTGCCGCTTGGCGACCTCTGACTGTTTCATCCTAACATCGTTGGTGCCGACGTGGATAACAATATCCATCATAATCTCTACACTCACCAGTTTTAGCCAGCAACAACTTCAGATGCGGGTAATGGGTCGCCAATGACTAGGGTTTTCAATTTGTCAATGCTAATGGTGGGAGGCTTCGGCGGCTCAGACCCCGGTAATGGGTGGAGGAGAGACCTGAGAAGGCTCTGACCAACTCATTGCTTAGTGGGGAAAACCGGTTAGAAAGTTTATATCGGCTGAATGAGCGACACCGGTGAGCATGCGACAGCATTTCTTCCAGAAGCCATGAGAAAATTGTCCAGCTGCGGGGACTATGAAGGGGGATTAACACTCCTACCTATACTTACTGGGGGCACAGACACTGTTTCATCCTTTCCTTACACTTAAATTGCCCCTTGCCTAATGATTGCGTCTGAAGCTGGGCTTGCAACTCGGCTATCCTCACCATAAGGCGATAGTTCTCCTGTATATTAAGAGTACAGAGACTGCAATGAGAAGGCATAAAG
>LR778277.1:2475896-2477882 GCA_902810595.1 Coregonus sp. 'balchen' | reverse complement strand
CGAAGGAGAAGAAAAAATACCTCAGAAAAAAGAAAAAAGAGATACCCAGGATACAACGTAAGGAGAGACAAGAGAGTACCTCAGAGATAAAACAGTTAAGGAGAGACAAGAGAGTACCTCAGAGATACAACAGTAAGGAGAGAGAGACAAGAGAGAGTTCCTCAGAGATACAACAGTAAGGAGAGAGAGACAAGAGAGTACCTCAGAGATACAACAGTAAGGAGAGAGACATGATCCAAAAAGATCGACATGAGTGAAAGACCACAGTGTGTTGTGTGTGTGTGTGTGTGTGTGTGTGTGTGTGTGTGGTGTGTGTGTGTGTGTGTGTGTGTGTGTGTGTGTGTGTGTGAGAACACAGGCCAGCAGAAGAACAAAACGACCTCTGTTGTCATACCACATTTCACAAAACAAGAAGCTCTGCCAACTCCCTCTCAGTCTCTCTCTCACACCAGGAATGTGAATTAAAGGCTACACCAGGATAAATGGTGGTGCGTTCAGGAGGAGGAGAGTAACACTTAGAAACATGTTGTTTAGCTCCAGTTAATTAAGAATGATCCCCTGCCATCATAACAATGATTGTGAACGTCAACCATACAGAACCATAAAGAAATGCAACAAGTCGTTAGTAATCAAGACACACACTGTGTGTGTGTGTGTGTGTGTGTGTGTGTGTGTGTGTGTGTGTGTGTGTGTGTGTGTGTGAACAGCATAGATGGATAGACTTTGGCCTGGCGTGTGAATTGTATGAGTGTTTCTGAATGGAAACGTTCAGGGAGAGTACATGTGTCTCTCATTTACTTTTTATACAAGATATGCTCTTTTTTTTTGGTCAGAGTTCCAAGACGGAGTGTTTGGAGCATGACTGTGTTCTAAAACAGAGTGTTTGGAGCATGACTGTGTTCTAAAACAGAGTGTTTGGAGCATGACTGTGTTCTAAAACCGAGTGTTTGGAGCATGGACTGGTGTTCTAAAACAGAGTGTTTGGAGCATGGACTGTGTTCTAAAACAGAGTGTTTGGAGCATGACTGTGTTCTAAAACAGGTGTTTGGAGCATGACTGTGTTCTAAAACAGAGTGTTTGGAACATGACTGTGTTCTAAAACAGAGTGTTTGGAGCATGACTGTGTTCTAAAACAGAGTGTTTGGAAGCATGACTGTGTTCTAAAACAGAGTGTTTGGAAGCATGACTGTGTTCTAAAACAGAGTGTTTGGAAGCATGACTGTGTTCTAAAACAGAGTGTTTGGAGCATGACTGTGTTCTAAAACAGAGTGTTTGGAGCATGACTGTGTTCTAAAACAGAGTGTTTGGAGCATGACTATGTTCTAAAACAGAGTGTTTGGAGCATGACTGTGTTCTAAAACAGAGTGTTTGGAGCATGACTGTGTTCTAAAACAGAGTGTTTGGAACATGACTGTGTTCTAAAACAGAGTGTTTGGAGCATGACTATGTTCTAAAACAGAGTGTTTGAAGCATGACTGTGTTCTAAAACAGAGTGTTTGAAGCATGACTGTGTTCTAAAACAGAGTGTTTGAAGCATGACTGTGCAAATTGCAGTGATGATGAGGGTACAGAGGATCAGTAGTGATGATGATGTTAGAGAGGATCAGTGATGATGATGATGTTAGAGAGGATCAGTGATGAAGGTAGAGAGGATCAGTCACATCACTATTACTGTCTCTCTGATGTCTGCTAAGACTTCCTATGATGACCCGCTTCATAACGCATTATAAACGCATTAATAACACCAAGACACCAACTGAAACATGTTCATACATAGATGAAACAGTAAAATGGCTGCTCATACATCATAGGTTCTTATGGCAAGGGAAACTGTAAAGGTTACTATGACGACACACACAGTGTACTGTAAAGGTTACTATGACGACACACACAGTGTACTGTAAAGGTTACTATGACGACACACACAGTGTACTGTAAAGGTTACTCTGACGACACACACAGTGTACTGTAAAGGTTACTATGACG
>LR778277.1:2410896-2470896 GCA_902810595.1 Coregonus sp. 'balchen' | reverse complement strand
TGGCTCTCTCCACTCTCCCACTTCCTTCCTTCCAGCTCTAGAGGCGCTCATCCTACTACACATTTCTCTCTCAGCTCTCTGAACACTTACCACACCCCTGCTCCTCTCCCATCATTCAGCTGTGGGGTAATCACTGCAATGTTGTCTTTCAGCTGTGGGGTAATCACTACAATGTTGTCTTTCAGCTGTGGGGTAATCACTACAATGTTGTCTTTCAGCTGTGGGGTAATCACTGCAATGTTGTCTTTCAGCTGTGGGGTATCACTCAATGTGTCTTTCATCTTGGGTAAACACTCAGTTGTCTTATCAGCTGTGGGGTAACACTGCAATGTTGTCTTTCAGCTTGGGTAATAACTATGTGTCCTTATCATCTTCGCGTAACACCACTGGTGTACATTCAGACTGATGGGGTAAACTCTGTTGCCACGGGCTCTCCTCCCATCTCCTCACCTGACTCTCCTCTCCCACTCTCCGTCCCCACTTCTCCTACTCTCCTCCCACTCCCTCTCCCACTCTCCCCACTCCTCCCCTACTCTCCTCCCTACTCTCCTCCCCTCCTCCTCACCCACTCTCCTCCCTCACTCTCCTCCCCACTCTCCTCCACTCTCCTCCCCACTCTCCTCCCCTACTCCTCCCCACTCTCTCCTCCCCTACTCTCCTCCCCACTCTCCTCCCTACTCTCCTCCCCACTCTCCTCCCCACTCTCCCCATCCCCCCCTACTCTCCTCCCCACTCTCCTCCCTACTCTCCTCCCCACTCTCCTCCCTACTCTCCTCCCCCCCACTCTCCTCCCCACTCTCCTCCCCACTCTCCTCCCCCACTCTCCTCCCTACTCTCCTCCCCTACTCTCCTCACCTACTCTCCTCCCCTCCTCCCCCCACTCTCCTCCCCACTCTCCCCCCACTCTCCTCCCCTACTCTCCTCCCTACTCTCCTCCCCACTCTCCTCCCCACTCTCCTCCCCACTCTCCCCTCCCCCTCTCCTCCCTACTCTCCCCCTCTCTCCTCCCCTATCTCCTCCTCCCCTACTCCTCCCACTCTCCTCCCCTACTCTCCTCCCCCTCCCCCCTCTCCTCCCCACTCTCCTCCCATCCTCCCCACTCTCCTCCCTACTCTCCTCCCCACTCTCCTCCCCTACTCTCCTCCCCTACTCTCCTCCCCCACTCTCCTCCCTACTCTCCTCCCCACTCTCCTCCCCACTCTCCTCCCCACTCTCCTCCCCACTCTCCTCCCCTACTCTCCTCCCCACCTCCCTCCTCCTACTCCCCTCCCACTCTCCCCTCCCCACTCTCCTCCCACTCTCCTCCCACTCTCCTCCCCTACTCTCCTCCCCTACTCTCCTCCCCACTCTCCCCACTCTCCTCCCCCCTACTCTCCTCCCCACTCTCCTCCCCTACTCTCCTCCCCACTCTCCTCCCTACTCTCCTCCCCTACTCTCCTCCCCTACTCTCCTCCCCTACTCTCCTCACCTACTCTCCTCACCTACTCTCCTGGTCTGATAGACCCTGGTCGTCTCAAGGGGAGTTGGGATATGAGAAAAACACAATTCATACATATTAATCTATAATGATACATGTGTGAAACAGGACAATTATAAACACCCACCAAATTATAATAATAATAATAATAATAATAATAATAATAATAATAATAATAATATTGTTATTATTATTATTATTATTATTATTATCATATTATTATTTTTATTATTATTATTATTGTTATTGTTGTTGTTGTTGTTGTTGTTGTTGTTGTTGTTATTATTATTATTATTATTATTATTTATTGTTATTATTATTATTATTATACCTACTCAGTACCTTATGATCCTCTCAGATGGTACAGGAATACTAAAAGCTAACAAGCCCTGGACAAACCTGCTGCTCATTATTTAACAAACACACACACAGTCCCTGTCTGAGGAGTGACAAAATCTGCCTCCACACACACACACACACACACACACGCTCACACACGCTCACACACACACACACTCACACACACACACACGGTCACACACATAGTCTCTGTCTGAGGAGTGATGAAACCCTGCCTCCACACAGACAAACAGCCTGTGACTCTGTCTGAGGAGTGACACAACATCGTCTCCCTGTACTCTCAGGACATGATATGTTAATGAGAAACAGGAAGCCAGTGTTTCCACGGGAGTTCCAAAGAGCTGTCACTCTCAATCTGTTTTACACAGGATATAGCAACGTTATTGTTCTTTTATTGTGTTACTTTTTTTTACTTTAGTTTATATAGCAAATATTTTCTTACTCCGAATTGTTGGTTAAGGGCTTGTGAGTCAGCATTATATACCTACACCTGTTGTATTTGGCGCATGTGACAAATAACATTAGATTTTATTTTATTTTAATACAGTCCTCCTCTCTAGAATACAGTCCTCCTCTCAGAAAACAGTCCTCCTCTCAGAAAACAGTCCTCCTCTCAGAATAAATCTACCTCTCAGAATACGTCCTCCTCCAGAATACAGTCTAGAGAGCCTCCAGAATATATTATATTACTGGCAGTAGTATTATAGAGAACCAAATATATTAGCTGATCTGTCAGTAGTATTATAGAGAGACCAGCAATATATTTAGCTGATCTGGCAGTAGTATTATAGAGAGACCATAATATATTAGCTGATCTGGCCATGTTAGTAATTATAGAGAGACCAGACATATTAGCAGATCTGGCAGTAGTATTATAGAGAGACCAGAATATATTAGCTGATCTGTCAGTAGTAATTATATAGAGACCAGAATATATTAGCTGATCTGCAGTAGTATTATAGAGATCAGAATATATTAGCTATCTGGCAGTAGTATTATAGAGAGACCAGAATATATTAGCTGATCTGGCAGTATATTATAGAGAGACCAGAATATAATTAGCTGATCTGGCAGTAGTATTATAGAGAATCAGAATAATTAGCTGACCTGGCAGTAGTATTATAGAGAGACCAAAATATATTAGCTGATCTGGGCAGTATATTATAGAGACCAGAATATATTAGCTGATCTGGCAGTAGTATTATAGAGACCAGAATTAATTAGCTGATCTGGCAGTATATTATAGAGAGCAGAATAATTAGCTGATCTGGCAGTAGTATTATAGAGAACCGAATATATTAGCTGATCTGGCAGTAGTATTATAGGGACCCAGAATGAATTAGCTGATCGGCAGTAGATTATAGAGAGACCAAATATATTAGCGGGATCTGGCAGTAGTATTATAGAGAGACCAGAATATATTAGCTGATCTGGCAGTAGTATTATAGAGAGACCAGAATATATTAGCTGATCTGGCAGTAGTATTTTAGAGAGATCAGAATATATTAGCTGATCTAGCAGTAGTATTATAGAGACCATAATATATTAGCTGATCTGGCAGTAGTATTATAGATACCAGAATATATTAGCTGATCTGGCAGTAGTATTATAGAGACACCAGAATATATTAGCTGATCTGGCAGTAGTATTATAGAGAGATCAGAATATATTAGCTGATCTGGCAGTAGTATTATAGATAGATCAGAATATATTAGCTGATCTGGCAGTAAGTATTATAGATAACCAGAATATATTAGCGATCTCGGCAGTAGTATTATAGAGATGACCAGAATATATTAGCTGATCTGGCAGTAGTATTATAGAGAGATCAGAATATATTAGCTGATCTGGCAGTAGTATTATAGATAGACCAGAATATATTAGCTGAATCTGGCAGTAGTAATTATAGAGAGACCAGAATATATTAGCTGATCTGGCGTAGTATTATAGAGAGATCAGAATATATTAGCTGACCTGGCAGTAGTATTATAGAGAGACCAGAATATATTAGCTGATCTGGCAGTAGTATTATAGAGACCAGAATATATTAGCTGATCTGGCAGTAGTATTATAGAGACCAGAATTAATTAGCTGATCTGGCAGTAGTATTATAGAGACCAGAATTAATTAGCTGATCTGGCAGTAGTATTATAGAGATCAGAATATATTGGCTGATCTGGCAGTAGTATTATAGAGACCAGAATTAATTAGCTGATCTGGCAGTAGGATTAGAGAGACCAGAATATATTAGCTGATCTGCAGTAGTATTATAGAGAGAGACCAGAATATATTAGCTGATCTGGCAGTATGTATATAGAGAGACCAGAATATATTAGCTGATCTGGCAGTAGATTATAGAGAGATCAGATATATTAGCTGATCTAGCAGTAGTATATAGAGACCATAATATATAGCTTATCTGGCAGTAGTATTATAGATACCAGAATAATTAGGCTGATCTGCAGTAGTAATTATAGAGACCAACCAGAATATATTAGCTGATCTGGCAGTAGTATTATAGAGAGATCAGAATATATTAGCTGATCTGGCAGTAGTATTTATGATAGAGAGATCAGAATATATTAGCTATCTGGCAGTAGTATTATAGATACCAGAATATATTAAACTGATCTGGCAGTAGTATTATAGAGATATCAGAATATATTAGCTGATCTGGCAGTAGTATTATAGAGAGCCCAGAATATATTAGCTGATCTGGCAGTAGTATTATAGAGAGACCGAAATATTAGCTGATCTGGCAGAGTATTATAGAGAGATAGAATATATTAGCTGATCTGGCAGTAGTATTATAGAGAGACCAGAAAAATATTAGCTGATCTGGCAGTAGTGTTATAGAGAGCCAGAATCTATTAGCTGATCTGGCTGTAGTATTATAGAGAACCAGAATATATTAGCTGATCTGGCAGAGTATTATAAAAGATCAGAATATATTAGCTGACTGGCAGTAGTATTATAGAGTATCAGAATATATTAGCTGATCTGGCAGTAGTATTATAGAGAGACCAGAAATATTAGCTATCTGGCTGTAGTTTATAGAGAGACAGAATATATTAGCTGATCTGGCAGTAGTATTATAGATAGACCAGAATATATTAGCTGATCTGGCAGTATAGTGTTATAGAGACCAGAATATATTAGCTGACCTGGCAGTAGTATTATAGAGACCATCAATATATTAGCTATCTGGCAGTAGTGTTATAGAGAGACTGAATATATTAGCTGATCTGGCTGTAGTATTATAGAGAGATCAGAATATATTAGCTGATCTGGCAGTAGTATTATAGAGAGACCAGAATATATTAGCTAATCTGGCAGTAGTGTTATAGAGAGATCTGAATATATTAGCTGATCTGGCAGTAGTATTATAGAGAGGTTAGAATATATTAGCAGATCTGGCAGTAGTATTATAGAGAGACCAGAATATATTAGCTAAATCTGACAGTAGTATTATAGAGACCAGAATATATTAGCTATCTGGCAGTAGTGTTATAGAGAGATCTGAATATATTAGCTATCTGGCAGTAGTTTTTATAGAGAGACCAGAATATATTAGCTGATCTGACAGTAGTATTATAGAGACCATAATATATTAGCTAATCTGGCAGTAGTGTTATAGAGAGATCTGAATATATTAGCTGATCTGGCAGTAGTATTATAGAGAGACCAGAATATATTAGCTGATCAGGCAGTAGTATTATAGATACCAGAATATATTAGCTAATCTGGCAGTAGTGTTATAGAGAGATCTGAATATATTAGCTGATCTGGCAGTAGTATTATAGAGAGACCAGAATATATTAGCTGATCTGGCAGTAGTATTATAGAGACCAGAATATATTAGCTGATCTGGCAGTAGTATTATAGAGAGACCAGAATATATTAGCTGATCTGTCAGTAGTATTATAGAGAGATCAGAATATATTAGCTGATCTGGCAGTAGTATTATAGAGGCCAGAATATATTAGCTGATCTGGCAGTAGTATTATAGAGAGACCAGAATATATTAGCTGATCTGGCAGTAACCTCCCGAGTGGCGCAGTGGTCTAAGGCACTGCATTGCAGTGCTAGCTGTGCCACTAGAGATCCTGGTTCGAATCCAGGCTCTGTCGTAGCCGGCTGCGACCGGGAGACCCATGGAGCGGTGCACAATTGGCCCAGTGTCGTCCAGGGTAGGGGAGAGAATGGCCGGCAGGGAAGTAGCTCAGTTGGTAGAGCATGGTGTTTGCAATGCCAGGGTTCGATTCCCACGGGGGGTATGAAAATTAAAAAAATTATGTATGCACTCACTAACTGTAAGTCGCTCTGGATAAGAGCGTCTGCTAAATGATGTAAATGTATTATAGAGAGATCAGAATATATTAGCTGATCTGGCAGTAGTATTATAGAGAAACCAGAATATATTTGCTGATCTGGCAGTAGTATTATAGAGAGACCAGAATATATTAGCTGATATGGCAGTAGTATTATAGAGAGACCAGAATATATTAGCTGATCTGGCAGTAGTATTATAGAGAGACCAGAATATATTAGCTGATCTGGCAGTAGTATTATAAAGGCCAGAATATATTAGCTGATCTGGCAGTAGTATTATATAGAGACCAGAATATATTAGCTGATCTGGCAGTACTATTGTAGAGAGATCAGAATATATTAGCTGATCTGGCAGTACTATTGTAAGAGATCAGAATATTAGCTGATCTGGCAGTAGTATTATGAGAGAGACCAGAATAATTAGTCTGTCTGGCAGTAGTATTATAGAGGACAACAGAATATATTAGCTGATCTGGCATAGTATTATAGAGAGACCAGAATATATTAGCTGATCTGGCAGTAGTATATAAAGGCCAGAATATATTAGCTGATCTGGCAGTAGTATTATAGAGGGATCAGAATATATTAGCTGATCTGGCAGTAGTATTATAGAGATCAGAATATATTAGCTGATCTGGCAGTAGTATTATAGAGAGATCAGAATATATTAGCTGATCTGGGCAGTAGTATTATAGAGAGACCAGAATATATTAGCTGATCTGGCAGTAGTATGTATAGAGAGATCAGAATATATTAGCTGATCTGGCAGTAGTATTATAGAGAGATCAGAATATATTAGCTGATCTGGCAGTAGTATTATAGAGAGACCAGAATATATTAGCTGATCTGGCAGTAGTATTATAGAGAGATCAGAATATATTAGCTGATCTGGCAGTAGTATTATAGAGAGATCAGAATATATTAGCTGATCTGGCAGTAGTATTATAGAGAGACCAGAATATACACTGCTCAAAAAAATAAAGGGAACACTTAAACAACACAATGTAACTCCAAGTCAATCACACTTCTGTGAAATCAAACTGTCCACTTAGGAAGCAACACTGATTGACAATACATTTCACATGCTGTTGTGGCAAATGGAATAGAGGTGGAAATTATAGGCAATTAGCAAGACACCCCCAATAAAGGAGTGGTTCTGCAGGTGGTGACCACAGACCACTTCTCAGTTCCTATGCTTCCTGGCTGATGTTTTGGTCACTTTTGAATGCTGGCGGTGCTTTCACTCTAGTGGTAGCATGAGACGGAGTCTACAACCCACACAAGTGGCTCAGGTAGTGCAGCTCATCCAGGATGGTACATCAATGCGAGCTGTGGCAAGAAGGTTTGCTGTGTCTGTCAGCGTAGTGTCCAGAGCATGGAGGCGCTACCAGGAGACAGGCCAGTACATCAGGAGACGTGGAGGAGGCCGTAGGAGGGCAACAACCCAGCAGCAGGACCGCTACCTCCGCCTTTGTGTAAGGAGGAGCAGGAGGAGCACTGCCAGAGCCCTGCAAAATGACCTCCAGCAGGCCACAAATGTGCATGTGTCTGCTCAAACGGTCAGAAACAGACTCCATGAGGGTGGTATGAGGGCCCGACGTCCACAGGTGGGGGTTGTGCTTACAGCCCAACACCGTGCAGGACGTTTGGCATTTGCCAGAGAACACCAAGATTGGCAAATTCGCCACTGGCGCCCTGTGCTCTTCACAGATGAAAGCAGGTTCACACTGAGCACATGTGA
Source organism: Coregonus sp. 'balchen' (assembly GCA_902810595.1). Taxonomy (NCBI): domain Eukaryota; kingdom Metazoa; phylum Chordata; class Actinopteri; order Salmoniformes; family Salmonidae; genus Coregonus; species Coregonus sp. 'balchen'. The sequence continues at coordinate 2,462,986 of LR778277.1, read as the reverse complement.
CAGACGTGACAGAGACCGGTTTGGCGGTGGGTCAGTCATGGTATGGGGTGGCATTTCTTTGGGGGGCCGCACAGCCCTCCATGTGATCGCCAGAGGTAGCCTGACTGCCATTAGGTACCGAGATGAGATCCTCAGACCCCTTGTGAGACCATATGCTGGTACGGTTGGCCCTGGGTTCCTCCTAATGCAAGACAATGCTAGACCTCATGTGGCTGGAGTGTGTCAGCAGTTCCTGCAAGAGGAAGGCAGTGATGCTATGGACCGCCCGTTCCCCAGACCTGAATCCAATTGAGCACATCTGGGACATCATGTCTCGCTCCATCCACCAACGCCACGTTGCACCACAGACTGTCCAGGAGTTGGCGGATGCTTAAGTCCAGGTCTGGGAGGAGATCCCTCAGGAGACCATCCGCCACCTCATCAGGAGCATGCCCAGGCGTTTTGTAGGGAGGTCATACAGGCACGTGGAGGCCACACACACTACTGAGCCTCATTTTGACTTGTTTTAAGGACATTACAATCAAAGTTGGATCAGCCTGTAGTGTGGTTTTCCACTTTAATTTTGAGTATGGACTCCAAATCCAGACCTCCATGGGTTGATACATTTGATTTCCTGTGATAATTTTGTGTTATTTTTGTTTGTCAGCACATTCAACTATGTAAAGAAAAAAGTATTTAAATAAGAAGTATTTCATCATTCAGATCGAGGTTGTGTTATTTTAGTGTTTCCCAAATTTTTTTTTAGCATGTTTACTTTGGGCTATTATTATAGAGAGCCAAATAATTAGTATCGGGCAGTAGTATTATAGAGAACAAATTATACTGATCTGGCATAGAAATTTAAGAGTCAAATTTTAGTATCTGCATATTATTATAGAAAATCGAAATATTACTGATCTGCTAGTATTATAAGGACCAAAATATTACTACGGGCAGTAGTTTTGAGAGATCAAATAATTAGCTATCTGGCAGTAGTATTTAAAAAATCAAATATATTAGCGATTGCAGTAGTATTATAAGAGCCCAGAATATATTGCTGTCTGGCGTATATTTGAGAGACCGAATTTTTGCTGTCTCAGTATATTATAAAGACAGAAATATTACTATGGGGCCGTATATTTAGAGAGATCAGAATATTTTTAGCGTCTGGCATATATTATAGGAGACCAAATATTTAGCTACGGCAGTAGTATTAAAGAGACCAGAAATTAGCTATCGGGCATTATTTATAGAGAGACCAGAATATATTAGCTGATCTGGCGTATATTATAAAAGGGGACCAAATTATTGGGCTGATCTGGCAGAGTATTAAGGAAAACCCAAAATATTTTAGCTGATCTGTGTATTTTTAGAGAACCAAATATATTAGCTGTTGATTAGTATTAAGAGAAAACCAAAATAACGCTGGCATTATATTTAAGAGACCAAAATTTTAGCTGTCTGGCATAGTTTTATAGAGAACAGAATATTTTAGCTGTCTTCAGTAGTGTTATAGAGAGCCCAGAATTATTAGCTGATCGGGCATAGTATTATAGAGACCGAAATATTACTGTCTGGCGTTTTAAAGGGGGCTGAATATTTTAGCTGTCGGCCGATATTATAAAGGACCAGAAAATTTAGCTATCGGGCTAGTTTTAAGAGACAAATATTTAGTTTACTGGCAGTAGTATTAAAAAGGGGCCAAATTTCTGACTGGCATATATTATAAGAGCAAATATATTAGCGATCTGGCAGTATATTTGGGAGCAGAATTTTTAGCTGATCTGGCATAGTTTTGGGAACTTTTGCTGATCTGGGAGTTTAAAAGAGGCCAAATATATTACTGACGGGCATATTTTAGAGAGCAAAAAAATTTAGCTATTTTGCATATTTTTGGAAGCAGAATTATTATGATCGGCAGAGTTTATAGAAATCAAATATTTTGCTGATCGGCGAGTATTATAGAAAACCCAAAATTTTAGCTATCTGGCAGTGTATTATAGAGGGCAAATATATTAGCTGATCGGCAGTTTATTATAGAGGCAAAATATTTTACTGATCGGGCAGTAGTTTAGAGGCAAATATTTAGCTGTCTGCAGAGTTTTATAAGAGATCAGAAAATTTGCTGACTGGCAGTAATTTGGAGACCAAATATTTTTGGATCGGGCGTTATTATAGAAGCAAATATTTATTTTATCTGCATATATTTAGGAGCAAAATATTTAGCTATCTGGCAATATTATAAAGACCAGAATTATTAGCTGTCTGGCAAAAAATTTATAGAAAAACCAATATTTTGCGTCTGCGTATATTATAAAGGCAAAATATTAGCTGATCTGGCATAGTATTATAGGAGCAGAATTATTTGATCGGAAAGTAATTATGAAGCCCAAAAAATTTGCTGATCTGGCAGAGTTTTAAAATTGAAAACCAAATTATTACTGATCTAGCATATATTAAGATACCAAAAATTTTTAGCTGATTGGCAGTATTTTATAGAAGATCAGAAAATTACTGTCTGGCATATATTATAGAGCAGAATTTTACTGATCGGGCAGAGTATTATAGAGAGCCAGAATATTTTAGCTGACTTCATATATTTGAGAGCCCAAATTATTAGCGATCTGGCAGAAAATTTTTTAGAGCATTGCTTTTGGTCCGTTTAATAGGGGGGACAAAAAAAAAAATTATGAGAAAGGCCTTATTCTTTTACAGCTTTTGGATACTGCATTCATTTTCCTTCACCCGATAAATTAACATCTAGGTTTAGGGGTACTACTATCAAAATTTTTCCCCTTCCCTCATTTTCACAAACCCAGCCTATAATAAGTTTACAAGATTTGGGGGCACCAGGGCAAGACAAAATTTTTGGGGACAACGTGTACATTAATACCCCTTGCAAACCCCTTCCTCGCGCTATTTTGGGTGTAATAAATTAGTCCAACAGTTCAAACAGAGTCTCTTTTGGCAAAATTTGGGATGTTTTTTCCCCCTTTTGTTCCATTTTCTTCCGTTTAAGAAAAGTTTTTTTTAAAGAAAGGCGGAAAAATACACCCCTGATACGTGTAAAACATTTTACTTTCATACAGCCCGTTGGAATTCCTACTCACATCTAAGCGCCTACTCCTCTCACCTCTTCCCTTTTCTTGTGGGCTTCAATGCACAACCCCTCACTGGATGTGACCAGGCAAAAAACCTTTTCCCAAACCAAACCAGTCATAAAACCCCTACAACACGCCTACATCGTTGTCCCCCAATTAGCAAAGTAACTCATAGTCAACATAGCTAAAAAACAAGGCTTGTAAAACCCCTAAACATGCAGTAACGTTCAAAAACAGTCAGTAAGCAGTTACACCACAGCCCCGTGGGAATAAAATTTTAAAACCAAAAAACTTTCCTGACGGAAAATTCCATGTTTGTTGGAAAGTCATAGCCAGCAGCTAAAAACAAAACCCCTCTGTTTGACAGGGTGTTTCAGTAGGCAAACTAGTAAGTGAAACTGAAGAAAAAATGCGAACTCTCTCATCTCTCTCTCTCACTATTTCTCTCTTGCTTCTCCTTAATGTTGGAGAAATTAATTTGTTTCAGAACTTTCAACTATGTCTTTTACATATAAAAAATATGCAATTTAGCAGACGCGTTTATCCAAAGCCCGCTTACAGAGTCCATGCGTCAACATGTTCTTTTTTCTCTTTCTCTCCTCTTGAGTCAACTACTCACCATATTGTAGGCACTGCCAAGTGCTAGCTAGCTGTAGTTTATGCTTTCAGTACATATTGAAGTATCTGCTCCTTTATTGGGTGACACATGTCAGTTCATGCTGCAGAGCCTCTGATAGGCTGGAGGTCGTCCTCGTCTGGAAAGTTGTCATAATTACTGTGTAAGTCTATGGAAGTGGGTGAGAACCACGAGCCTCCTAGTTTTGTATTGAATCAATGTACCCCAGAGGAGGACGGAGCGTAGCTGTCCTCCTGTACACATGATCTACCCCAGAGAGTGCTGTTTGGGCTACTGTGACCGTCTGCAAAATGTGTGTTTTCATCAATTAATTTGGTGGCCATGTGAATATAATGAGTATATTTCTATCTAAAACAATAACTTTTGTAATGTTTTTACAATTTTCATTGCCATGAAATTCACTGAGGACAATTGGTCCCTCCCTTCCTCATCTGAGTAGCCCTCCACTGATGAGAGACCAGAATTATTAGCTGATCTGGCTGTAGTATTATAGAGAGATCAGAATCTATAGCTGCCCATTTGTCTGGCTGCAGTATTATAGAGAGATCATAATATCTTTGCTGATCTGGAAGTAGTATTATAAGAGAGATCAGAATATATTAGCCTGATCTGGCAGTAGTATTATAGAGAGACAGAATATAATTAGCTATCTGGCAGTAGTATTCTAGAGAGACCAGAATATATTAGCTTGATCTGGCAGTATTATTATAGAGAGACCAGAATATTAGCTGATCTGGCTGTAGTATTATAGAGAGATCAGAATATATTTGCTGATCTGGGAGTAGTATGATATAGAATCAGATCTATTATGCTTATTTAGCTGATCTGGCAGTAGTATATAAGAGATCAGAATATATTAGCTGATCTGGCAGTAGTATTATAGAGAGGACCAGAATATATTAGCTGATCTGCAGTTAGTATTATAGAGAGGACCAGAATATATTCGCTGATCTGGCAGTAGTATTATGAGATAACAGAATATATTAGCTGTATCTGGCAGTAGTGTATAGATAGACCAGAATATATTAGCTGATCTGGCTGTAGTATTATAGAGAGATCAGAATAATATTAGCTTATCTGGCAGTAGTATTATGAGAGACCAGAAGATATTAGATGATCTGCCAGTAGTATTATAGAGGATCAGAATAATATTATCTTGATCTGGCGTAGTATTATAGAGAGATCAGAATATATAGCTGATCTGGCAGTAGTATTATAGAGAGAACCAGATATCTTAGCTGTCTGGCAGTAATATTATAGAGAGATCAAATAGATTAAGCTTGATTCTGGCAGTATTTATTAAGAGAGATCAGTAATTGTTTCGCTGATCTGGCAGTAGTATTATAGATAGACCAGACTATATTAGCTGATCTGGCAGTAGTAATTATAGAGCGACCAGAATATATTACCTGATCTGGCAGTAGTATTATCGAGAGACCAAAAATATTAAGCTTATCATGGCATAGTATTTATAGAGAGACCAGCATATATTAGCTGATCTGGCAGTAGTAATTATAGATAGACCAGAATATATTAGCTGATCTTTCAGTAGTATTATGGAGGACCAGAATATATTATCTGATCTGGGCAGTAGTACTATAGGAGATCAGAATATATTAGCTGATCTGGCAGTAGTAATTATCGAGAAATCAGAATATATTAGCCTGATCTGGCAGTAGTATTATAAGAGAGACCGAATATATTAGCCTGATCTGGCAGTAGTATTATAGAGAATCAGAATTATTGCTGATCTGGCAGTAGTATTATAGAGAGATCAGAATCTATTAGCTGATCTGGCAGTAGTATATCGAGATAAGAACCAGAATATATTAGCTGATCTTGCAGTAGTATTATAGAGAGAACCAGAATAATATTAGCTGATCTGGCAGTAGTATTATAGAGAGATCAGAATATTTAAGCTGCTCTGGCATTAGTATTATAGAGCGATCAGAATTGTTGCTGATCCTTGCAGTAGTAGTATAGAGAGAACAGAATACTTAGCTGATCTGGCAGTAGTATGATAGAGAAGACCAGAATATATTAGCTGATCTGCCTAGTATATAGAGCGACCAGAATATATTAGCTGATCTGGCAGTAGTATGATAGAGGAGACCAGAAATATATTAGCTTATCTGGCAGTAGTTCTTATCGGGGAGAGACCAGATATATTAGCTTTTGTTGGCTGTTAGTATTATAAGAGAGACCAGATATATTAGCTATCTGTCAGTAGTAATTATAGAGACAAACCATAATATATTAGCTGATCGGCAGTAGTATTATAGAGATACCAGAATATATTAGCTGATCTGCATTAGTATATAGAGAGATCAGATTTATTAAGGCGAACTGTCCAGTATGTTATAGGAGACCAGAATATATTAGCTGATCTGGCGTAATATTATAGAGAGTACCTGACATATATAGCTGATCTGGCAGTAGTATTATAGATATATCTGAATATATTAGCTGTCTGGCAGTAGTATTATAGAATACAGAATATATTAGCTGATCTGGCAGTAGTATTATTAAGAGCAAATATATTAGCTGATCTGGCCAAGTAGTATTATTATAGAGGCAGAATATATTCTGATCTTGGCATTAGTAATTATAATAGAGCAAGAAATATATTGAGCTGATCCTGGCAGTAGTATTATAGAGAGCAGATATATTGAGCTGTCTGGCATAGTATTATAGAGATAGCTCAGAATATATTAGCTGATCTGCAGTAGTATTATAGAGGCCAGACTATATTAGCTGATTGGAGTAGTATTATGAGAGCAGAATTATTAGCTGATCTGGCAGTAGTTATTATAGAGAGCAGAATATATTAAGCTGATCTGGCAGTAGTATTATAGAGAGACCAGAATATATTAGCTGATCTGGCAGTAGTATTATAGAGAGACCAGAATATATTAGCTGATCTGGCAGTAGTATTATAGAGAGCAGAATATATTAGCTGATCTGGCAGTAGTATTATAGAGAGCAGAATATATTAGCTGATCTGGCAGTAGTATTATAGAGAGCAGAATATATTAGCTGATCTGGCAGTAGTATTATAGAGAGATCAGAATATATTAGCTGATCTGGCAGTAGTATTATAGAGATACCAGAATATATTAGCTGATCTGGCAGTAGTATTATAGAGAGTCAGAATATATTAGCTGATCTGGCAGTAGTATTATAGAGAGCAGAATATATTAGCTGATCTGGCAGTAGTATTATAGAGAGACCAGAATATATTAGCTGATCTGGCAGTAGTATTATAGAGAGACCAGAATATATTAGCTGATCTGCAGAGTATTATAGAGAGCAGATATATTAGCTGATCTGGCCAGTAGTATTATCGAGAGCATAAATATTAGCTGATCTGCAGTAGTATTATAGAGAGACAGAATATATTACTGAGCTTGGCAGTAGTATTATAGAGAGACCAGAATATATTAGCTGATCTCAGCGTAGTATTATAGATACAGAATTATTAGCTTATCCTGGCAGTATATTATAAGAGAGATCAGAATATATTAGCTGATCTGGGCAGTAGTATTATAGCGAGCAGAATATATTAGCTGATCTGGCAGTAGTATTATAGAGAGACCAGAATTATAGCTTATCTGTCGTAGTATAAGAGAGGACCAGAATATATTAGCTGATCTGGCAGTAGTATTATAGAGAGCAGTTGCGGTTGGTGCCGTTTAAGATGAGGGAGGACAACAAAAAAATTATGAGCAAGGCCTTATTTCTTTTACAGCATATTGGATGACTGTCATTCATATTCCATTCACCCAGATCAATGTAACATCGATAGGTTTAGGCTACTACATGATGCTAAAATGTTCCCTATACCCATCATGAGGTTGCTACAACCTAGCCTATGAATGAAAGTTTACAAGATTGGTGCACACAGGTCGAGAGACAAATTTGATGTGACAGACAGTGATACATTCAATACCGCCTTGCAACCTCTTGCCTGCGTCTAGCTGATATTGGATGTAATAATTAGTCCAACAGTTGCAAACGAGAGTCTCTTTTGGACAAATTCAGGTATGTTTATCCCCGTTTTGTTCCATTTGCTTCCGTTTAAGAAACGTTTTTCAACAGAATGGGCGGAATGAATACACCCCTGATCACGTGTAAACACAGTTCACTTTCATAGCAGCCACGTTGGAATTCCTACTCACATCTATGCGCTCTACTCCTCTCACCTCTTCCCTTCTCTTGTGGACTTCAATGCACAACACATCAGCTGGATGTGACCAGGCGAAAAAACCTTTCCAAGCCAAACCATGTCATAACCGCTACACACAGCCTACATCGTTGTCCCCATATTAGCTAAAGTAACATCATAGTCAACATAGCTAATAGAACTAAGGCGTTAGTAAACCCGCTACAATCATGCAGTAACGTTACAGAGTACAGTCAGTAAGCAGTTACACCAGCGAGCCCCGGTGGCAATAAATTAGTAATACCAAAAGCTTACCTTGACTTGGAAGAGTTCCAGTGTTGTGTTGGAAAGTCATAGCCAGCTAGCTAACATAGCATCCCTCTCTGTTTGAGCAGGGTGTTTCAGTAGGCTAAACTAAGTAAGTGAAACTGAAGAAAAAAATGACGAACTCTCTCTCTCTCTCTCTCTCTATTTCTCTCTTGCTTCTCCTTAATGTTGGAAGAAATTAATTTGTTCAGAACTGTTCAACTATTGTCTTTTACATATAAATAAATATGCCATTTAGCAGACGCTTTTATCCAAAGCGACTTACAGTCATGCGTGCAACATTTTCTTTTTTCTCTTTCTCTCTCTTTGAGTCAACTACTCACCATATTGTATGCACTGCAGTGCTAGCTAGCTGTAGTTTATGCTTTCAGTACTATATTAATTATCTGATCCTTTATTGGGTGGACAACATGTCAGTTCATGCTGCAAGAGCTCTGATAGGCTGGAGGTCGTCCTCTGGAAGTTGTCATAATTACTGTGTAAGTCTATGGAAGTGGGTGAGAACCACGAGCCTCCTAGGTTTTGTATTGAAGTCAATGTACCCAGAGGAGGACGGAAGCTAGCTGTCCTCCGGGTACACCATGATGCTACCCCAGAGAGTGCTGTTGAGGCTACTGTAGACCTTCTTTGCAAAATAGTGTGTTTTCATCAATTATTTGGTGGCATGTGAATATATTTAGTATATTTCTATCTAAAAACAATAACTTTTGTAATGTTTTACAATTTTCATTTCCATGAAATTCACTGAGGACAATGGTCCTCCCCTTCCTCATCTGAGGAGCCTCCACTGATAGAGAGACCAGAATATATTAGCTGATCTGGCTGTAGTATTATAGAGAGATCAGAATATATTAGCTGATCTGGCTGTAGTATTATAGAGAGATCAGAATATATTTGCTGATCTGGAAGTAGTATTATAGAGAGATCAGAATATATTAGCTGATCTGGCAGTAGTATTATAGAGAGACCAGAATATATTAGCTGATCTGGCAGTAGTATTATAGAGAGACCAGAATATATTAGCTGATCTGGCAGTAGTATTATAGAGAGACCAGAATATATTAGCTGATCTGGCTGTAGTATTATAGAGAGATCAGAATATATTTGCTGATCTGGAAGTAGTATTATAGAGAGATCAGAATATATTAGCTGATCTGGCAGTAGTATTATAGAGAGATCAGAATATATTAGCTGATCTGGCAGTAGTATTATAGAGAGACCAGAATATATTAGCTGATCTGGCAGTAGTATTATAGAGAGACCAGAATATATTAGCTGATCTGGCAGTAGTATTATAGAGAGACCAGAATATATTAGCTGATCTGGCAGTAGTATTATAGAGAGACCAGAATATATTAGCTGATCTGGCTGTAGTATTATAGAGAGATCAGAATATATTAGCTGATCTGGCAGTAGTATTATAGAGAGACCAGAATATATTAGATGATCTGGCAGTAGTATTATAGAGAGATCAGAATATATTAGCTGATCTGGCAGTAGTATTATAAAGAGACCAGAATATACAGTGAGGGAAAATAGTATTTGATCCCCTGCTGATTTTGTACGTTTGCCCACTGACAAAGACATGATCAGTCTATAATTTTAATGGTAGGTTTATTTGAACAGTGAGAGACAGAATAACAACAAAGAAATCCAGAAAAATGCATGTCAAAAATGTTATAAATGTATTTGCATTTTAATGAGGGAAATAAGTATTTGACCCCTCTGCAAAACATGACTTAGTACCTGGTGGCAAAACCCTTGTTGGCAATCACAGAGGTCAGACGTTTCTTGTAGTTGGCCACCAGGTTTGCACACATCTCAGGAGGGATTATGTCCCACTCCTCTTTGCAGATCTTCTCCAAGTCATTAAAGTTTCGAGCCTGACGTTTGGCAATTCGAACCTTCAGCTCCCTCCACAGATTTTCTATGGGATTAAGGTTTGGAGACTGGCTAAGCCACTCCAGGACCTTAATGTGGTTCTTCTTGAGCCACTACTTTGTTGCCTTGGCCGTGTGTTTTGGGTTATTGTCATGCTGGAATACCCATCCACGACCCATTTTCAATGCCCTGGCTGAGGGAAGGAGGTTCTCACCCAAGATTTGACAGTACATGGCCCCGTCCATCGTCCCTTTGATGCGGTGAAGTTGTCCTGTCCCCTTAGCAGAAAAACACCCCCAAAGCATAATGTTTCCACCTCCATGTTTGACCGTGGGATGGTGTTCTTGGGGTCATAGGCAGCATTCCTCCTCCTCCAAACACGGCGAGTTGAGTTGATGCCAAAGAGCTCGATTTTGGTCTCATCTGACCACAACACTTTCACCCAGTTCTCCTCTGAATCATTCAGATGTTCATTGGTTAACTTCAGACGGCCCTGTATATGTGCTTTCTTGAGCAGGGGGACCTTGCGGGCGCTGCAGGATTTCAGTCCTTCACCGCATCGTGTGTTACCAATTGTTTTCTTGGTGACTATGGTCCCAGCTGCCTTGAGATCATTGACAAGATCCTCCTGTGTAGTTCTGGGCTGATTCCTCACCGTTCTCATGATCATTGCAACTCCACGAGGTGAGATCTTGCATGGAGCCCCAGTCCGAGGGAGATTGACAGTTCTTTTGTGTTTCTTCCATTTGCGAATAATCGCACCAACTGTTGTCACCTTCTCACCAAGCTGCTTGGCGATGGTCTTGTAGCCCATTCCAGCCTTGTGTAGGTCTACAATCTTGTTCCTGACATCCTTGGAGAGCTCTTTGGTCTTGGCCATGGTGGAGAGTTTGGAATCTGATTGATTGATTGCTTCTGTGGACAGGTGTCTTTTATACAGGTAACAAACTGAGATTAGGAGCACTCCCTTTAAGAGTGTGCTCCTAATCTCAGCTCGTTACCTGTATAAAAGACACCTGGGAACCAGAAATCTTTCTGATTGAGAGGGGGTCAAATACTTATTTCCCCCATTAAAATGGTAATCAATTTATAACATTGCGTTTTTCTGGATTTTTTTTGTTGTTATTCTGTCTCTCACTGTTCAGATAAACCTACCATTAAAATTATAGATTGATAATTTCTTTGTCAGTGGGCAAACGTACAAAATCAGCAGGGGATCAAATACTTTTTTCCCTCACTGTATTAGCTGATCTGGCAGTAGTATTATAGAGAGACCAGAATATATTAGCTGATCTGGCAGTAGTATTATAGAGAGATCAGAATATATTAAATGATCTGGCAGTAGTATTATAGAGAGATCAGAATATATTAGCTGATCTGGCAGTAGTATTATAGAGAGATCAGAATATATTAGCTGTTCTGGCAGTAGTATTATAGAGAGATCAGAATATATTAGCTGATCTGGCAGTAGTAAAATAGAGAGACCAGAATATATTAGCTGATCTGGCAGTAGTATTATAGAGACCAGAATATATTAGCTGATCTGGCAGTAGTATTATAGAGAGACCAGAATATATTAGCTGATCTGGCAGTAGTATTATAGAGAGACCAGAATATATTAACTGATCTGGAAGTAGTATTATAGGGAGACCAGAATATATTAGCTGATCTGGCAGTAGTATTATAGAGAGACCAGAATATATTAGCTGATCTGGCAGTAGTATTATAGAGAACAGAATATATTAGCTGATCTGGCAGTAGTATTATAGAGAGACCAGAATATATTAGCTGATCTGGCTGTAGTATTATAGAGAGATCAGAATATATTAGCTGATCTGGCAGTAGTATTATAAAGAGATCAGAATATATTAGCTGATCTGGCAGTAGTATTATAGAGAGACCAGAATATACAGTGAGGGAAAATAGTATTTGATCCCCTGCTGATTTTGTACGTTTGCCCACTGACAAAGACATGATCAGTCTATAATTTTAATGGTAGGTTTATTTGAACAGTGAGAGACAGAATAACAACAAAGAAATCCAGAAAAATGCATGTCAAAAATGTTATAAATTTATTTGCATTTTAATGAGGGAAATAAGTATTTGACCCCTCTGCAAAACATGACTTAGTACCTGGTGGCAAAACCCTTGTTGGCAATCACAGAGGTCAGACGTTTCTTGTAGTTGGCCACCAGGTTTGCACACATCTCAGGAGGGATTATGTCCCACTCCTCTTTGCAGATCTTCTCCAAGTCATTAAAGTTTCGAGCCTGACGTTTGGCAATTCGAACCTTCAGCTCCCTCCACAGATTTTCTATGGGATTAAGGTTTGGAGACTGGCTAAGCCACTCCAGGACCTTAATGTGGTTCTTCTTGAGCCACTCCTTTGTTGCCTTGGCCGTGTGTTTTGGGTTATTGTCATGCTGGAATACCCATCCACGACCCATTTTCAATGCCCTGGCTGAGGGAAGGAGGTTCTCACCCAAGATTTGACAGTACATGGCCCCGTCCATCGTCCCTTTGATGCGGTGAAGTTGTCCTGTCCCCTTAGCAGAAAAACACCCCCAAAGCATAATGTTTCCACCTCCATGTTTGACCGTGGGGATGGTGTTCTTGGGGTCATAGGCAGCATTCCTCCTCCTCCAAACACGGCGAGTTGAGTTGATGCCAAAGAGCTCCATTTTGGTCTCATCTGACCACAACACTTTCACCCAGTTCTCCTTTGAATCATTCAGATGTTCATTGGCAAACTTCAGACGGCCCTGTATATGTGCTTTCTTGAGCAGGGGGACCTTGCGGGCGCTGCAGAATTTCAGTCATTCACGGCGTCGTGTGTTACCAATTGTTTTCTTGGTGACTATGGTCCCAGCTGCCTTGAGATCATTGACAAGATCCTCCTGTGTAGTTCTGGGCTGATTCCTCACCGTTCTCATGATCATTGCAACTCCACGAGGTGAGATCTTGCATGGAGCCCCAGTCCGAGGGAGATTGACAGTTCTTTTGTGTTTCTTCCATTTGCGAATAATCGCACCAACTGATGTCACCTTCTCACCAAGCTGCTTGGCGATGGTCTTGTAGCCCATTCCAGCCTTGTGTAGGTCTACAATCTTGTCCCTGACATCCTTGGAGAGCTCTTTGGTCTTGGCCATGGTGGAGAGTTTGGAATCTGATTGATTGATTGCTTCTGTGGACAGGTGTCTTTTATACAGGTAACAAACTGAGATTAGGAGCACTCCCTTTAAGAGTGTGCTCCTAATCTCAGCTCATTACCTGTATAAAAGACACCTGGGAACCAGAAATCTTTCTGATTGAGAGGGGGTCAAATACTTATTTCCCCCATTAAAATGCTAATCAATTTATAACATTGCGTTTTTCTGGATTTTTTGTTTGTTATTCTGTCTCTCACTGTTCAGATAAACCTACCATTAAAATTATAGATTGATAATTTCTTTGTCAGTGGGCAAACGTACAAAATCAGCAGGGGATCAAATACTTTTTTCCCTCACTGTATTAGCTGATCTGGCAGTAGTATTATAGAGAGACCAGAATATATTAGCTGATCTGGCAGTAGTATTATAGAGAGATCAGAATATATTAGCTGATCTGGCAGTAGTATTATAGAGAGATCAGAATATATTAGCTGATCTGGCAGTAGTATTATAGAGAGATCAGAATATATTAGCTGATCTGGCAGTAGTATTATAGAGAGATCAGAATATATTAGCTGATCTGGCAGTAGTATTATAGAGAGATCAGAATATATTAGCTGATCTGGCAGTAGTATTATAGAGAGATCAGAATATATTAGCTGATCTGGCAGTAGTATTATAGAGAGACCAGAATATATTAGCTGATCTGGCAGTAGTATTATAGAGACACCAGAATATATTAGCTGATCTGGCAGTAGTATTATAGAGATCAGAATATATTAGCTGATCTGGCAGTAGTATTATAGAGAGACCAGAATATATTAGCTGATCTGGCAGTAGTAAAATAGAGAGACCAGAATATATTAGCTGATCTGTCAGTAGTATTATAGAGACCAGAATATATTAGCTGATCTGGCAGTAGTATTATAGAGAGACCAGAATATATTAGCTGATCTGGCAGTAGTATTATAGAGAACAGAATATATTAGCTGATCTGGCAGTAGTATTATAGAGAGACCAGAATATATTAGCTGATCTAGCAGTAGTATTATAGAGAGACCAGAATATATTAGCTGATCTGGCAGTAGTATTATAGAGAGATCAGAATATGTTAGCTGATCTGGCAGTAGTATTATAAAGACCAGAATATATTAGCTGATCTGGCAGTAGTATTATAGAGAGACCAGAATATATTAGCTGATCTGGTATTAGTATTATAGAGAGACCAGAATATATTAGCTGATCTGGTAGTAGTATTATAGAGAGACCAGAATATATTAGCTGATCTGGCAGTAGTATTATAGAGACCATAATATATTAGCTGATCTGGCAGTAGTATTATAGAGAGACCAGAATATATTAGCTGATCTGGCAGTAGTATTATAGAGACCATAATATATTAGCTGATCTGGCAGTAGTATTATAGAGAGACCAGAATATATTAGCTGATCTGGCAGTAGTATTATAGAGACCAGAATATATTAGCTGATCTGGCAGTAGTATTATAGAGAGACCAGAATATATTAGCTGATCTGGCAGTAGTATTATAGAGAGACCAGAATATATTAGCTGATCTGGCAGTAGTATTATAGAGAGACCAGAATATATTAGCTGATCTGGCAGTAGTATTATAGATAGATCAGAATATATTAGATGATCTGGCAGTAGTATTATAGAGAGATCAGAATATATTAGCTGATCTGGCAGTATTATTATAGAGAGACCAGAATATATTAGCTGATCTGGCAGTAGTATTATAAAGGCCAGAATATATTAGCTGATCTGGCAGTAGTATTATAGAGAGAACAGAATATATTAGCTGATCTGGCAGTAGTATTATAGAGAGATCAGAATATATTAGCTGATCTGGCAGTAGTATTATAGAGAGACCAGAATATATTAGCTGATCTGGCAGTAGTATTATAGAGAGACCAGAATATATTAGCTGATCTGGCAGTAGTATTATAGAGAGACCAGAATATATTAGCTGATCTGGCAGTAGTATTATAGAGAGATCAGAATATATTAGCTGATCTGGCAGTAGTATTATAGAGAGACCAGAATATATTAGCTGCCAGTCTCACACTTGTTGTGGTGATTTATTCTCAAGCCCATAAATCAGCAAGAGTCAAATAAATCCAAAGCACATCTCTTACACATTTTAGAATTTAAAGGGGCAATCTGGGGATTCAAACAACAACAAAGTGGACTTCCCGCCACTTTATTTTGGGTAAACAGCAGAGGGGATAGAGCTGGAGAAATGTAACCACTCTAAAATCAATCCCAGATTGGCCCTTCAGGCCAGTATTCAGCAGTGAGAGTTTGATGGGAAAAGTTAACCATAATAGATCTCCCGAGTGGTGCAGTGGTCTAAGGCACTGCATCGCAGTGCTAGCTGTGCCACTAGAGATCCTGGTTCAAATCCAGGCTCTGTCGTAGCCGGCCGCGACCATGAGGCGACGCACAATTGGTCCAGGGTAGGGGAGGGAATGGCCAGCAGGGGATGTAGCTCAGTTGGTAGAGCATGTCATTTGCAACGCCAGGATTGTGGGTTCGATTCCCACGGGGGGTATTAAAAATTAAAATAATGTATGCACTCACTAACTGTAAGTCGCTCTGGATATGAGCGTCTGCTAAAATGACAAAAAATGTTTAAAAAATCTAATTCTAGATTTGTTAGAAGTCAGATTAAAGACAGCTCTCACCTGGTCTTCTCGTGTTGGAACTGTTCTGCTTGTTCTCCTTATAAACCAGCTGTTTGATCCACAAGGTCGGAGCCGTAATCTCTGCAACGAGACAGGTAGAGAACAGGGATTACAGGTTTAGCAGGATGCAATGTTTTTTGGAACGTTCCCTCTTGGGTTTGAAAAAATGCTGCGCTACAACATAGTAGCTCAGCTGGTAGAGCACGGCGCTTGTAACGCCAAGGTAGTGGGTTCGATCCCCGGGACCACCCATACACAAAAAAAATGTATGCACGCATGACTGTAAGTCGCTTTGGATAAAAGCGTCTGCTAAATGGCATATTATTATTAAATTATTATTAATTACGGGGGGGTTGGAGCTGTGGTCTCTGCAACGAGGTAGAGGCAGAACGACAGTATATGATTAGGGATTCTATATGTAATTCTATGATATTACTAACTTACTGTGTCATACATCGACTTAATGGATAGATACGTAGTGAAGGGGAGGAAGAGGAGGAAGAGGAAGATGAAGAGGAGGAAGATGAAGATGAGGAGGAGGAGGAGGAAGATGAGGAGGAGGAAGATGAGGAGGAGGAAGAGGAGAGGAGGAAATGAGGAGGAGGAAGATATGAGGAAGTTGAGAAGTGAGGAGAATCTGGAAGATGTAAGATGGGAGGGGAAGATCAGGAGTAGATGGTGAGAGAGGAAGAAGAGTAGGAAGAGGACGAGGTAGATGAAGGAAGGGGGATGCGAGATGAGGAGGAGGAAGAGAGGGAGCGAGAGAGGAGATAGAGGGCGAAAAGGAGGGATGAGCGAAAGAGGAGAGAAGATGAGAAGAAGGAGGAGAGAGCGAGGGAAGAGAGAGGGGAGAGAGGAAGAGGAGGACAGGGAGGAGGAAGATGAGGAGGAGAAGAGAGGGAGAAGATGAGGAGGAGATGAGGAAGAGAAGAGGAATAGGATGGAAGGAATGCCGGGAGGCAGGAGGAGGAATATAGAGGAGGAGGAGGAGAGGCTGGGGGGGAGGAGGAGGAGGAGGGAGGAGGAGGAGAGGAGGAGAAGATGAGGAGGACAGTGAGGAAGAGGAGGGGAAGTTGGAGGAGGAGGAGGAGAGAGAGGATAGGAAGATGACGGAGGAAAATAAGGCCCTACCATCCCCATCTGGCAGTACCATTGGGCTCCATGGTTGGGATGTGGGCTTGGAGCCATCATCTGGGTTCAGAGTGAGAAAGAAACGGAAAGAGACTACCATTATTGAGGTTAATACAATCTACTCTCCAGAACTGTTGAATGGTTGGGATTTGCACATGGCCCGGCCAAGAGCTCAGAAAAGAAAGGATAGAGAGAGAGAGAGAGAGAGAGAGAGAGAGGCGAGAGTAGAAAGAGAGAGAGTCGAGAGAGAGAGAGAGAGAGAGAGAGAGAGAGAGAGAGAGAGAGAGAGAGAGAGAGGAGAGAGAGAGAGAGAGAGGAGAGAAGAGAGAGCGAGATAGAGGAGAGAAGTAGAGAGAGAGAGAGAGAGAGAGAGAGAGAGAGAGAGAGAGAGAGAAAGAGAGGGTAGTAGGAAGGAGGGTCCCCCACATCTCTCACATTCGTACACAAACAGACCACACATTCACTCTCACAAACTCTGTCTCACACACCCACCCACACACACACACACACACACACACACACACAAACACACACACACACACACACAAACACACACACGTACAGAAGCCTCTATAACCCATCCCCCCCGCCCGTACACTGTTCCACCCGCATCAGAATCAGAGAGAGCAGGTGAAGACTTTACCTCCGCAACCTGCTACCTGTTCTCACAGCTGTCTGTTCTGTGCTGGTATAATCATTAAGGAGAGCCCCGCCCTGGAACAAGAACACCTAGTGACGGTGGCCATATAGTATACTGCAGAAGAGAAACCTGTTAATGTCCTCTTTCATGGTTAGAGGACCTAAACCTGTGCTAAAATCCTCTTTCTTGCTTAGTGGAGCTAATTTATTTGACCTGAGGACCAGCCTACCGTATACTTACCTAGATGTGGGGCAGGTATCACACTCTCTCCTGTCTCCTTTGGGGCCGTCAAGCAAACCCCAGAGGACCCTGGTTTACTTACTGTTACCAGTCAGGCAATTGGGCGGCGCAGGTAGCGAATCAAGTGGATTCAAAGGTAACGTGAAGATAACCTCTGAAGGGGACTAATATGCTGTTGTCAGCTGTCGCTATTGATGTGGGATCCTTTTCTGGCCTGGGAACGGCTAAAAGCCAAAGTCCTGCGGAGTAACTCTAGTCTGTCCTGTTCTGTTGTAACGTGTTGCTAAAACCCAGGAGCTGTCCTGCTGTTGTAACGTGTTGCTAAAACCCAGGAGCTGTCCTGCCCTGTTGTTTTCTGAGGGACTGGAGTGCAACTCATGCAAACTGTGTAACATGATCTCCTAAATGTGAGGAAGACCGGCTCCGTCATGCAGGCATACGCCCCCATACTGTCCCCCGCCCCTACTGGTCCCCCACCGCTCCCCACTAGTTCTCCCTCCCACTCCTGCAGTAGGCTGTACAACACCCCTGGGGCTTGCAAATGACAAAAGTCAGACATGTCTGTAGTGAATGTATATATTTCAGGGCTGATATTCCACAGAGGAATGGGGCCTGGGGGCAGGGCCTGAGGAGTCAGCAGAGTGGTCCTGGGTGTTAGCCTTTGGTGTGAGATCAGGCATCTTTTACGTTCAACGCATATGGTGGAGAAGCCTGGAAGGTTAATAATTGTTAACACTTAAAAATGTAAAAACAGCAACTGCAAATACCTTTACCACTTTTAATTGGGTAATTAATATAGTTAACAGAAATGGCAAATCTGTGCCTTGATGAAACTAAGAATCAATGCGGTAATTAATATAGTTAACAGAAATGGCAAATCTGTGCCTTGATGAAACTAAGAATCAATGCGGTAATTAATATATTTAGCAGAATGGCAAATATGTGCCTTGATGAAACTAAGAATCAATGCGGTGAGAGGGGGAGATGTTTGAGTGCAGTGCATGTACACAAATATGGACTTTTCACAGAGAAACGAATTACCCAAACACACACACACACACTATGAGAATGGTATTGGGAGGGAATAGCAGCCGTTTTACTGCTCCTGACCAATTGTGTTATTTTGCACGACAACGCCTCTTCTCCCTCAGGAGGCTGAAAAGATTTGGCATGGGGCCCTCAGATCCTCAAAACGTTCTACAGCTCCACCATCGAGAGCATCCTGACTGGTTGCATCACCGCCTGGTATGGCAACGGCTTGGCATCCGCCCGCAAGGCACTACAGAGGGTAGTGCGTACGGCCCACTACATCACTGGGGCCAAGCTTCCTGCCATCCAGGACCTCTATACCAGGCGGTGTCAGAGGAA
This sequence comes from Coregonus sp. 'balchen', assembly GCA_902810595.1. Taxonomy (NCBI): domain Eukaryota; kingdom Metazoa; phylum Chordata; class Actinopteri; order Salmoniformes; family Salmonidae; genus Coregonus; species Coregonus sp. 'balchen'. The sequence goes on along the minus strand of LR778277.1, from coordinate 2,443,666 downwards.
GGCCCTAAAAATTGCTAAAAGACTCCAGCCACCCTAGTCATAGACTGTTCTCTCTGCTACCGCACGGCAAGCGGTACCGGAGCGCCAAGTCTGGGACCAAAAGGCTCCTGAACAGCTTCTATCCCCCAAGCCATAAGACTGCTGAATAGTTAATCAAATGGCCACCTGACTATTTGCATTGACCCCCTTTTTTTTTTGTTGCACTGGCTCTCTTGCACTGACTATGCACACTCACTGGACTCTACCCACACACTCACACATACCAAACTGACACTCCAACATACACACACACACACACACACACACACACACACACACACACACACACACACACACACACACACACAAAACACACACAGAAATGCATATTGACGCCACACACACACTTTCACACTCTTCCCATACGCTGGTGGAACTCTGTTTATTATCTATCCTGATTGCCTAGTCACTTTTACCCCTACCTACATGTACATATTATCTCAATTACATCAACTACCTGGTACCCCCGCACATTGACTCGGTACCGGTAATCTTTGTATATAGCCTCGTTATTGTTATTTTATTGTGTTACTAGTGTCTTGTTTTTATTTTGCAAATTGTTCTTACTTTTTAACTCTGCATTGTTGGTTAACGGCTTGTAAGTAAGCATTTAATTGTAAAGTCTACACCGGTTGTATTCGGCGCATGTGACAAATAACATTTGATTTGAAAAAACAACACACACACACACACACCACAGCAGGTGGATCTCAGCTCACCTTTTCTCCCGGAACTAGGAGGTCCAGGTGGTTTATCAGTTACTGACCCTTTAAAGAGAAAGCACAACATTTATACACCATCTATTCTACAGGACAGGACAGGACAGGACAGGACAGGACAGGACACACACACACACACACACACACACACACACACACACACACACACACACACACACACACACACACACACACACACACACACACACACACACACACACACACACACACATCTCTATTCCACAGGACAGACAGACAGTAGAGAAGCCTCGTGTAGACAGACCTTCAGTATAGGAGAGAGAACAGGGTCAGACAGTCCTCACCTCACTAACACCTTTCTAACTGACTAGACGAGATATGGTTTGGTTACACCTTCTGTAATAGTAATAGCAATCACAACCAAACACGGTGCTCCACGGCCCATGTACCCCATGTAGGCAACAGTCAGACATGAAATAGACTTGTCACAGTGAATATCATTCCTCCTTTCTGAGCATGCAGATATTCACGGTAGGTTGGCATGCACGGGTTCAGAGGGCATTGGCAGAATTCAGAATTAATTAACAACAGTCCGACCAATTAGAATTTAAATAAGAGGGAAAAGAGTTGAAATTGAATGAATGAATGAATGAATGAATGAATGAATGAATGAATGAATGGAGAGAAGGCGAATTGGAAGTAAAGTTACTACCTGACAACTTGTCACTTGTCCCAGCATTAGTTCCCATAAATTCACGGAAGTTTCCTGCAAACGTATGATGATGTAAGATGGTTGACAGGTGACAGAGATAGAACGGGGTAGAAGGCGCTGGAGACGGCTGAGTTGGGCGAGGGGGTTATGTTTCAGCACACTCTAAAGAAAAAAGGTGCCATCTAGAACCCAAAAAGGGTTCTTCGGCTGTCCCCCCATAGGAGAACCCCTTTGAAAACCCCTTTTTGGTTACAGGTAGAACCCTTTTGGTCCCACCTGGAACCCAAAAGGGTTCTCCTATGGTGTCACGACTTCCTCTCCTTGTTCGGGCAGACTTCGGAGTTCGTCGTCACCGGCCTTCTAGCCACTGCCGCTCCTCCTCTCATCATTCCATTTGTTTTGTCTTGTTTATTACACACACCTGGTTCATATCCCCTCACCAGTACCTGTATAAGTGTTCCCTCTGCCCCCTTGTCTTTGTTTGTGATTGTTTATTGTGGAGGAGAGAGAAGCTCAGTGGAGCTCCGTGTATTTTGTATCGCCTGGAATATTCCCTGTGTGTCTTGTATTTTCCAGTGCGCCTGTTTTGCCTTTTTTTTTTCCCCTGTTTCTGGAATGTTTTTTGACGCATTACTGCGTAACTCTGTGGTTCATAATAAATCCTGTTATTCTGTGATTTACCCTCCTGTGCCTGACTCCTTCGAAATCTGACTCCACCAAGGGTTCTACCTGGAACCCAAAAGGGTTCTCCTATGGGGACAGCTGAAGAACCTTTTTAGAACCCTTTTTTCTAAGAGTGTACTGCACTTCAGGTTTGGGATTCCTGAGGTTACAGTCCTTCAGAAAGTATTCACACCCCTGGACTTTTTCCGCATTTTGTTGTGTTACAGCCTGAATTTAAAACCCCATGATGTCAAAGTGGAATTATGTTTTTTGGATTTTTCTTTAAAACAAATTAATTAAAAATGAAAAGCTGAAATGTCTTGAGTCAGTAAGTATTCAACCCCTTTGTTATGGCAAGCATAATTAACTTCAGGAGTAAACATTTGCTTAACAAGTCACATAATAAGTTGCATGGACTCACACTGTGTGCAATAATAGTGTTTAACATGATTTTTTAATGACTACCTCATCTCTGTTCCCCACACATACAATTATCTGTAATGTCCCTCAGTCGAGCAGTGAATTTCAAACACAGATTCAACCACAAAGACCAGGGAGGTTTTCCATTGCCTTGCAAAGAAGGGCACCTATTGGTAGATGGATAACAAAATTTAAAAAGTAGACATTGAATATGCCTTTGAGCATGGTGAAGACATTAATTACACTTTGGATGGTGTATCAATACACCCAGTCACTAAAAAGATACAGGCGTCCTTTCCTAACTCAGTTTGCCGGAGTGGAAGAAAACCGCTCAGGGATTTCACCATGAGGCCAATGGTGACTTTAAAACAGTTACAGAGTTTAAATGGCTTGTGAGTAGGCGAAAGAACGATAGAGAAAACTGGGAGGATCAACAACATTGTAGTCCACAACAGAGGAGGGACCAAGTCACTATTATTAGAGTCACAAGCTAGTCACAAGGTCCGAGTCTCAAGTCAAGTCCAAGTCGTACATTCTAAGAGCAAGTCATGTCGAGTCCCAAGTAGAACGGGTCGAGTCTCGAGTCAAGTCCAAGTCGTACATACATTCTAAGAGCAAGTCATGTCGAGTCCCAAGTAGAACGGGTCGAGTCTCGAGTCAAGTCCAAGTCGTACATGTTCTAAGAGCAAGTCATGTCGAGTCCCAAGTCATGTAAAAAAAAAAATTATACATGCAATGACTTGTTCAACTCCAAATCTTTGTCTATTTATTGAGCAGACAGCCCTTTCCATTATTTAGTCTACAACACATTTTGATGATGTAATTGTAAAATAGGGCATGAAATCAGCAGAAGGCAGGTTGACGTGCTCAGAGTGTAGATTTATTTGCAGGTCTTGGTGATCCAATGGCGAAAGAGCCATATCATACAAAATATACAAGTAGATTTACCAAATATACACGGGCAATAGCCCAAAAGAAATAGCCTCTGTTTCAGGCTTAACCTGTCCTATCTGAACGGGCACAGGTAGAGGGCCAAGACTGCATAGCCTCCCCTTGAGAAACCAAATGGAATCTGTCTGACAGGAGCTCAAACAGGCAGGCCTGCGTAATATAACCACTCGGCCCCCAGGACCATACAATTACCCAATTGGCAATTACAACCAACAAACAGGTTCTACAATGTAAAAAGGCAATTGAAGTTTGAGTTATTCACTGCGTTAGCACACTCAGCCAACCCTGATATCCTAGCAGTGTCTGAATCCTGGCTTAGGAAGGCCACCAAAAATTCAGAAATTTCCATCCCCAACTAAAACATTTTCCGTCTCCATAGAACTGCCAAAGGGGGTGGGGTTGCAATCTACTGTAGAGATAGCCTGCAGAGCTCTCTCATACTATCCAGGTCTGTGCCCAAACAGTTTGAGCTTCTACTTCTAAAAATCCACCTTTCCAGAAATAAGTCTCTCACTGTTGCCGCTTGCTACAGACCCCCCTCAACCCCCAGCTGTGCCCTGGACACCATATGTGAACTGATTGCCCCCCATCTATCCTCAGAGTTCGTACTGCTTGGTGACCTAAACTGGGATATGCTTAACACCCCGGCCAACCTACAATCTAAACTAGATGCCCTCAATCTCACACAAATTATCAACGAATCTACCAGGTACAACCCTAAATCTGTAAACATGGGCACCCTCATAGATATCATCCTGACAAATTTACCCTCTAAATACACCTCTGCTGTGTTCAACCAGGATCTCAGCGATCACTGCCTTATTGCCTGCGTCCGTAATGGGTCCGCGATCAAACAACCACCCCTCATCACTGTCAAACGCTCCCTAAAACACATTAGCGAGCAGGCCTTTCTAATTGACCTGGCCCGGGTATCCTGGATGGATATTGACCTCATTCCGTCAGTAGAGGATGCCTTGTTGTTCTTTAAAAGTGCTTTCCTCTCAATCTTAAATAAGCATGCCCCATTCAAAAAATTCAGAACTAAGAACAGATATAGCCCCTGGTTCACCCCAGACTTGACTGCCCTTGACCAGCACAAAAACATCCTGTGGCGTACTGCATTAGCATCGAACAGCCCCCGCGATATGCAACTTTTCAGGGAAGTTAGGAACCAATATACACAAGCAGTTAGGAAAGCAAAGGCTAACTTTTTCAAACAGAAATTTGCATCCTGTAGCACTAACTCCAAAAAGTTTTGGGACACTGTAAAGTCCATGGAAAATAAGAGCACTTCCTCCCAGCTGGCCACTGCACTGAGGCTAGGAAACACTGTCACCACCGATAAATCTACAATAATCGAGAATTTCAACAAGCATTTTGCTACGGCTGGCCATGCTTTCCACCTGGCTACCACTACCCCGGCCACCAGCTCTGCACCCTCCGCTGCAACTTGCCCATGCCCCCCCCCCCCCCCCGCTTCTCCTTCACACAAATTTAGACAGCTGATGTTCTGAAAGAGCAAAAAAATCTAGACCCCTACAAATCAGCTGGGCTAGACAATCTGGACCCTTTCTTTCTAAAATTAGCTGCCGAAAATGTCGCAACCCCTATTACTAGCCTGTTCAACCTCTCGTTCGTAACGTCTGAGATCCCCAGAGATTGGAAAGCTGCCGCGGTCATCCCCCTCTTCAAAGGGGGTGACACTCTAGATCCAAACCTTTATAGACCTATATCCATCCTGCCCTGCCTTTCGAAAGTATTTGAAAGCCAAGTTAACAAACAGATCACTAACCATTTAGAATCCCACCGTACCTTCTCCGCTATGCAATCCGGTTTCCGAGCTGGTCATGGGTGCACCTCAGCCATGCTCAAGGTCCTAAACGATATTATAAACGTGATCGATAAAAGACAGTACTGCGCAGCCGTCTTCATCGACCTGGCCAAGGCTTTCGACTCTGTCAACCACCGCATTCTAATTGGCAGACTAAATAGCCTTGGTTTCTCTAATGACTGCCTCGCTTGGTTCACCAACTACTTCTCAGATAGAGTTCAATGTGTCAAAACGGAGGGCCTGTTGTCTGGACCTCTGGCCGTCTCTATGGGCGTGCCACAGGGTTCAATTCTCGGGCCGACTCTATTCTCTGTGTATATCAATGATGTCGCTCTTGCTGCTGGTGACGCTCGGATCCACCTCTATGCGGACGACACCATTTTGTAAACATCTGGCCCTTCATTGGACACTGTGTTAACAAACCTCCAAACGAGCTTCAACGCCATACAACACTCCTTCCGTAGCCTCCAACTGCTCTTAAACACTAGTAAAACTAAATGCATGCTCTTCAATCAAACGCTGCTTGCACCCGCCCACCCGACTAGAATCACTACTCTCGGCGGGTCTGACCTAGAGTATGTGGACAACTACAAATACCTAGGTGTCTGGTTAGACTGTAAACTCTCCTTCCAGACTCACATTAAGCATCTCCAATCAAAAGTTAGATCTAGAATCGGCTTCCTATTTCGCAACAAAGCCTCCTTCACTCATGCTGCCAAACATGCCCTCGTAAAACTGACTATCCTACCGATCCTTGACTTCGGCGATGTCATTTACAAAATAGCCTCCAACACCCTACTCAGCAAATTGGATGTAGTCTATCACAGTGCCATCCGTTTTGTCACCAAAGCCTCATATACTACCCACCATTGTGACCTGTACGCTCTTGTTGGCTGGCCCTCACTACATATTCGTCGCCAAACCCACTGGCTCCAGGTCATCTATAAATCACTGCTAGGCAAATCCCTGTCTTATCTTAGCTCATTGGTCACCATAGCAACACCCACCCGTAGTATGCGCTCCAGCAGGTATATCTCACTGGACATCCCCAAAGCCAACACCTCCTTTGGCCGCCATTCCTTCCAGTTCTCTGCTGCCAATGACTGGAACGAACTGCAAAAATCTCTGAAGCTGGAGACTCTTATCTCCCTCACTAACTTTAAGCGCCAGTTGTCAGAGCAATTTACCGATCACTGCACCTGTACACAGCCTTTCTGAAATTAGCCCACCCAACTACCTCATCCCCATATTGTTATTTATTTTGCTAATTTGCACCCCAGTATCTCTATTTGCACATCATCTTTTGCACATCTATCATTCCAGTGTTAATACCAAATTGTAACTATTTTGCACTATGGCCTACTTACTGCCTTACCTCCATAACTTACTACATTCGCACACACTGTATATATATTTTCTGTTGTATTTTTGACTTTATGTTTTGTTTTACCCCATATGTAACTCTGTGTTGTTGTTTTTATCGCACTGCTTTACTTAATCTTGGCCAGGTCGCAGTTGTAAATGAGAACCTGTTCTCAACTGGCTTACCTGGTTAAATAAAGGTGAAATAAAATAAATAAATACAAATTCCACATCAATTGTTACACTGGTATATTTGTATTAATCAGACTTAAATGATTATTAATTATATTATTAATTATATTTCAACACCCGTCATTCAGGACCTGTTTTGAGCCTCACTTGTTATTTTGTCACATATCAGTTTGCAACAATGTAAAAAATAAAATAATCATTGAGTTAATAAAGCTGCGTACAAACATGGTCTCTTTTTTGCTTTCTTGAGTTAGGCAGCTCCAAAATGCAGGTGTTTCAGCCTAGCTCAGTGCTTTCTGTGGTGGTGGGGGCAGCCAGCGGAAAATACAGAGCTTAGGGGTTGGTAATGTTCTCTAGTTGTGCCATGATTGGCTCAGTGTTCTGTCACTCGTGGGGACACTACATCACTGCAAAATCTAAGGGTAGAGCTAGAAAATTCAAGCCCCTTAGGTGCTGCCATAGAGTTACACTTAGAAGTGCCCATCCAAGAAGGCTCAAGGTCATTGCCACAGATAAAATGACGTCAAATCACGTTATATCTACCGTAGCTTTGATTGGACTGATCATGTCAACATCATACTTTCAAAATCTTAGCTAGCAAGCAGTCGTCATCATGAATCAAGTAGACAATCTCCTGGCAAATCCTTTTAAATCCTTGTCATATGAAGAGAAAGTATGAAGAGAAATTTTAGATAAAACGTATCGGTGCTCATCGGCCATTGGACATAAACATTACACAACAAGTTGGAAATCGCCAATTCAAAAAGGAGTGGTTTGGAAGGAATCAGTGGCTAACTGCAAGCTTTGCAAATAAATCACTAGCCTGCTATTCAGCGGAGAGGGTGTGTGGTCCAAGTCTGGGTTTAAAGGTCTCTTTTCCAAGCTTAAAAGGATAAACATTCACATGCAACACCACGGGCCAGAAAAGGTTGAATACATTAGCCATGCTGTCAATCCAAAACAACTGGAAACATGGAACTGGGAAATCTCAGACTTCAGTGAGTTCAAGACAACTGGGAACTCTGAAAAAAACTAGCTCCGACTGGGAAAATACATTTTGAACGGTCATCCAACTCGGAATTCCAAGTGGGGAACTCGGGCCTCTTTCTAGAGCTCCGACCTGAAGATCACTGACGTCATGATTCAACCTTATTTTTTCCAGAGTTCCCAGTTGTCTTGAAAAGCACCATAAATCCAGAGAATGCCAGACTTTGATGACAAAGTTTGATGTAAGAACAGCCCATGTTCTGAATTCTGTCGCTGTACATTTCAAAAGTGCTGAACAAATAGTTACATTGACTTCATCCATCCTAGCTCGCTCATTAATGTCTTAATCGAAATTACGGATTGCCTCTTATCCGCTCATCGTTCCCTTATGCCATAGTTTGTACATCTCAATTGTCAGTAGAAACCACATTTGTTTAAGCAAGTCAGTCATATCAGCTATGTTTTTTTTAAAAGGCAGTAAATGAGGCTGAATTAACTGTTTCGCTGCCAGACAAGGCTCCACTGATAGCCAGGTGTAGCGGTGGTAAGGATTCACTCCATGGTGCTGAAAAGAAAGCTCTGCTGTTGGGACAGCTTTATGGAGGCCCTAACAGCACCGTTTGTGACCGTTATAGTGCAATTATTGTATTGTTTAGTGTTGTGTTGTGTAGTGTAGTGGCTTGCTGGCATGCATAAAAAAAAGGAAGTTGAGTTCGCCCCACCAAGATTTACATGCTAAAATCGCCACTGTTTCAAAACCATGCATGCATGGAACAATCATTTTCTCTTATTCAGCGTTCTGACTCCAAAGCGTTGTGCCACGAGAGGAGAGGAGAGGAGAGGAGAGGAGAGGAGAGGAGAGGAGAGGAGAGGAGAGGAGAGGAGAGGAGAGGAGAGGAGAGGAGAGGAGAGGAGAGGAGAGGAGAGGAGAGGAGAGGAGAGGAGAGGAGAGGAGAGGAGAGGAGAGGAGAGGAGAGGAGAGGAGAGGAATGAGGAGAGGAGAGGAGAGGAGAGGACAGAGAGGAATGAGGAGAGGCCTCCTTGCTCTATTTCTATTCACACTGAGGTATGCGCTCTTATTACGCACAACCAGGATGACAGATACACAGACACTATAAACTGAATTAAATAAACAGAACTTCTACCTCATGAGTCTTGCGAATGTTCATGTGCACTATAAACATCGCGCCCACTCCGAGCAGGGTAAGAATGGTTGGCTAAATGAAAATGTATCGTAGGCCTATCAAACACGAAACAGAAATGTCTACATGTTGCAATAAATGGTACGGGGGATGGAATGATGACACATTGGAAGGAATTGTTACATAGCAAAAGACCAGTATGCCTATGCTAGTAATTGTTTATTGTTGCCCCATTGTTCGTGAGCTTGCAAAGTAAACAGCTCATATTCTTGATCAGCACATTTTTGGAGCTGCATATTTATTTATAATGGCAATCCTCTCTTCCTATATTTTGACGTTTGCGCTGCACCCGATCCTATCAGCAAACTGTTGTTGTTGTTTTTTCAGCGGCTGTCTCTGGCTGCGTGTAGAGTAATCCATGTAGCCTCTGTGCAAAACATGACAAAACCTGGCCAGATCATTTCAAGTCATCAGTCTCAATTCAAAGTCGAGTCCCGAGTCTTGAAGCTCCAAGTCCAAGTCAAGTCTCAAGTTATTTTTATTTTATATCAAGTCGAGTTTCAAGTCATCAAATTTGTAACTTGAGTCAGAGTCCAAGTCATGTGAATATATTTCAAATATTCCAGAACATGCATCCTGTTTAACCACAAGGCACTAAAGTAATACTGCAAAAAATAAATGTGGCAAAGCAATTAACTTTTTGTCCTGAATACAAAGTCTTATGTTTTGGGAAAATCCAATACAGCACATTACTGAGTACCACTCTTCATATTTTCAAGCATAGTGGTGGCTGCATCATGTTATGGGTATGCTTGTAATCGTTAAGGACTGGGGAGATTTTCAGGATAAAAAAGAAAAAATTGAGCTAAGCACAGGCAAAATCCTAGAGGAAAACCGGGCTCAGTCTGCTTTCCACCAGACACTGGGAGATTAATTCACTTTTCAGCAGGACAAAAACCTAAAACACAAGGCCAAATCTACACTGGAGTTGCTTACCAAGAAGACAGTGAGTGGCCGAGTTACAGTTTTGACTTAAATCTACTTGATAATCTATAGCAAGACCTGAACATGGTTGTCTAGCAATGATCAACAACCAATTTGACAGAGCTTGAATCCTTTTTTTAAAGAATAATGGGCAAATGTTGCCCAATCCAGGTGTGGAAAGCTCTTACGAGACTTACCCAGAAAGACTCACAGCTGCCAAAGATGCTTCTATAAACTATTGACTCAGGGGTGTGAATACTTATGTCAATTAGATATTTCAGTATTTAAATTTCCAATAAATTTGCAAAAATGCAGCGGACATGCTGCTTTTCTCCTGTAGTTCTTCGCTAAAAGCAATAGTGAAAGAGAAGTCGGATTTTCGCAATAAAATATAGAAATGATTCTGTTACAAAAAGTTTATTTGGTGAGTGTTTTGCATTGATCTGTGTCAGGTCTTGTGTAAACTGTTAGGGGGCATGTAAATGCTATTTGAAGTGCAGATAATAGTCTAGTGATGTCAGGGAAGACTGGAGGTTTTAAATGCGTAGCTCAACGTTATAAAAACAACATGCAAAAGTTTGTTATTTTACTAAATTAAGTATTTCAAATGTCATGGTATATCCTCGTAGGTAACAGTGTCACGAGGATAATCTAATTTAATTTAATTATAATCTCATTTCATTTCATTATAACAAAGCTTTTTCAATTTCAAAATAGTTCTTTATAAAAAATATTTAAAAAAATAAATAATCACACTCAAGTAATCGAATACTAACGTTCGTTGGGATATCCGGATAACCGTGCCCATCCCTAACACAGACACACAGAGTGAAATAAATACCTTTACAAGAAACAATAATGAAGATATTGGACCTTATGCAGGACAAAAGGCGACCAGGTAGAGATGGTAAGATCTTAGTGGTTTTATCATTGCGGTAAATGCATTCCTAAAATACCAAATTATTTGTTCTTGGCCACGACTGGACATGTTTCCATGCTGGATTGTGATTGTTGTTGATGCTGATTGGAAGAATGAGAGAGGAGGATGCTGATTGGAGGAATGGGCAGGAAGGGGGCGTGGTGTAGAATGTGGAGCAGGTGAATCAAACAGAACAGAGACAGGGGTGCTGGTTCTTGTCTCAGTAGCCAGAGGTAAGCATGTGACCCCTTTCTGCTCCTAAATGTGGACCATGTGACCCCTTTCTCCACCTCTGTTACTCAGCAGCTCCTATTTGGCACTAGCCATACTGGGCTCAGTGAATGGTCTCTTTCTCTCAGTGGGAAAATAACAGTCATTATCAGAAAGTGTTCCCATCCAGTTCCAGCATAGCTGTATCTCTTTGTCTGCCTCCCTGGCCTGCCTGCCTGCCTGCCTGCCTGCCTGCCTGCCTGCCTGCCAGCCTGCCAGCCTGCCTGCCTGCCTGCCTGATGCCTGCCTGCCTGCCTGCCTGATGCCTGCCTGCTAGCCTGCCAGCCTGCCTGCCTGCCTGCCTGCCTGATGCCTGCCTGCCTGCCTGCCTGCTGCCTAACATCTGATCAAGGGAGGTGAGAGGAGGGCTTTAGAGAGAGAGGCTTTCTGACTGTGGAAAAAGAAAGAAACGGGAGAGGAGAGGAGAGGAGAGGAGAGGAGAGGAGAGGAGAGGAGAGGAGAGGAGAGGAGAGGAGCGGAGCGAGAGGAGAGGAGGCGAGGAGGACGGAGGAGAGGAAGAGGGAGGAGGAGGACAGAGAGGAGAGGGAGGAGAGGAGAGAGAGGAGAGGAGAGGAGGGAGAGGAGAGGAGGGAGAGGAGAGGAGAGGAGAGGAGAGGAGAGGAGAGGAGAGGAGAGGAGAGGAGGAGGAGAGGAGAGGAGTGAGGAGAGGAGAGGAGAGGAGAGGAGAGGAGAGGAGAGGAGAGGAGAGGAGAGGAGAGGAGAGGAGGAGGAGAGGAGAGGAGAGGAGAGGAGAGGAGGGAGAGGAGAGGAGAGGAGAGGAGAGGAGAGGAGAGGAGACAGAAAGGAGAGGAGAGGGGGTGAGGACAGAGAGGAATGAGGAGAGGAGAGGAGAGGAGTGCGGAGAGAGAGAGAGCGGAGAGGAGAGGAGAGGAGAGGAGAGGAGAGGAAGGACACGGTTAGTCCTGAGATGGCAGCTGGAAACTCTCCCCCACCCCCAGAGACATTCTGGATTGAGTTCACTATGCCCCTCTAGTCACACTACGTCTAGGATAGCACATGTATCTACAGTTGAAGTCGGAAGTTTACATACACCTTAGCCAAATACATTTAAACCCAGTTTTTCACAATTCCTGACATTTAATCCTAGTAAAAATTCCCTGTCTTAGGTCTGTTAGGATCACCACTTTCATTCTAAGAATGTGAAATGTCAGAATAATAGTAGAGAGAATGATTTATTTCAGCTTTTATTTATTTAATCACATTCCCAGAAGTTTACATACACTCAATTAGTATTTGGTAGCATTAACTTTAAATTGTTTAACTTGGGTCAAATGTTTTGGGTAGCCTTCCACAAGCTTCCCACAATAAGTTGGGTGAATTTTGGCCCATTCCTCCTGACAGAGCTGGTGTAACTGAGTCAGGTTTGTAGGCCTCCTTGCTCGCACATGCTTTTTCAGATCTGCCCACACATTTTCTATAGGATTGAGGTCAGGGCTTTGTGATGGCCACTCCAATACCTTGATTTTGTTGTCCTTAAGCCATTTTGCTACAACTTTGGAAGTATGCTTGGGGTCATTGTCCATTTGGAAGACCATTTGCGACCAAGCTTTAACTTCCTGACTGATGTCTTGAGATGTTTACATTTACAGATGTTGCTTCAATATATCCACATATTTTTCCTTCCTCATGATGCCATATATTTTGTGAAGTGCACCAGTCCCTCCTGCAGCAAAGCACCCCCACAGCATGACGCTGCCACCCCCGTGCTTCACGGTTGGGATGGTGTTCTTCGGCTTGCAAGCATCCCCTTTTTTCCTCCAAACATAACGATGGTCATTATGGCCAAACAGTTCTATTTTTGTTTCATCAGACCAGAGGACATTTCTCCAAAAAGTAAGATCTTTGTCCCCATGTGCAGTTGCAAACCGTAGTCTGACTTTTTTATGGCGGTTTTGGAGCAGTGGCTTCTTCCTTGCTGAGTGGCCTTTCAGGTTATGTCGATATAGGACTCGTTTTACTGTGGATATAGATACTTTTGTACCATTTCCTCTAGCATCTTCACAAGGTCCTTTGCTGTTGTTCTGGGATTGATTTGCATTTTTTGCACCAAAGTACGTTCATCTATAGGAGACAGAACGTGTCTCCTTCCTGAGCGGTATGACGGCTGCGTGGTCCCATAGTGTTTATACTTGCGTACTATTGATTGTACAGATGAACGTGGTACCTTCAGGCATTTGGAAATTGCTCCCAAGGATGAACCAGACTTGTGGAGGTCTACAATTTATTTTCTGAGGTCTTGGCTGATTTCTTTTGATTTTCCCATGATGTTAAGCAAAGAGGCACTGAGTTTGAAGGTAGGCCTTGAAATACATCCACAGGTACACCTCCAATTGACTCAAATGATGTAAATTAGCCTATCAGAAGCTTCTAAAGCCATGACATCATTTTCTGAAATTTTCCAAGCTGTTTAAAGGCACAGTCAACTTAGTGTATGTAAACTTATGACCCACTGGAATTGTGATAGAGTGAATTATAAGTGAAATAATCTGTCTGTAATCAATTGTTGGAAAAATTACTTGTGTCATGCACAAAGTAGATGTCCTAACCGACTTGCCAAAACTATAGTTTGTTAACAAGACATTTGTGGAGTGGTTGAAAAACAATTTTTAATGACTCCAACCTGAGTGTATGTAAACTTCCGACTTCAACTGTATATACACTACAGTATCATAGACGTCTACACTAAAAAAGTTGAAAAGTTTGGGGTCACTTAGAAATGTCCTTGTTTTCGATGAAAACATACATGAAATGAATTTGAATAGGAAATATAGCAAAATGAATAGGAAATGTAGTCATTGACAAGGTTAGAAATAACGATTTTTTATGGAAATTATAATTGTCTCCTTCAAATTTTGCTTTCGTCAAAGAATCCTCCATTTGTAGCAATTACAGCCTTGCAAACCTTTGGCATTCTAGTTGTCAATTTGTTGAGGTAATCTGAAGAGATTTCACCCCATGCTTCCTGAAGCACCTCCCACAAGTTGGATTGGCTTTAAAGGGCACTTCTTACGTACCATACGGTCAAGCTGCTCCCACAACAGCTCAATAGGGTTGAGATCCGGTGCTGGCCACTCCATTATAGACAGAATACCAGCTGACCGCTTCTTCCCTAAACAGTTTTTGCATAGTTTGGAGCTTTGGGTCATTGTCCTGTTGTAGAAGGAAATAAGCTCCAATCAAGCGCTGTCCACAGGGTATGGCATGGCGTTGCAAAATGGAGTGATAGCCTTCCTTCTTCAAGATCCCTTTTACCCTGTACAAATCTCCCACTTTACCACCACCAAAGCACCTCCAGACCATCACATTGCCTCCACCATGCTTGACAGATGGCACTCCTCCAGCATCTTTTCATTTGGTCTGCGTCTCACAAATGTTCTTCTTTGTGATCCGAGCACCTCAAACTTCGATTAGTCTGTCCATAACATTTTTTTCCAATCTTCCTCTGTCCAGTGTCTGTGTTCTTTTGCCCATCTTTTCTTTTTATTGGCCAGTCTGAGATATGGCTTTTTCTTTGCAACTCTGCCTAGAAGGTCAGCATCCCGGAGTCGCCTCTTCACTGTTGACGTTGAGACTGGTGTTTTGCGGGTACTATTTAATGAAGCTGCCAGTTGAGGACCTGTGAGGCGTCTGTTTCTCAAACTAGACACTCTAATGTATTTGTCCTCTTGCTCAGTTGTGCACCGGGGCCTCCCACTCCTCTTTCTATTCTGGTTAGAGACAGTTTGCGCTGTTCTGTGAAGGGAGTAGTACACATCTATGAGATCTTCAGTTTGTTGACAATTTCTCGCATGGAATAGCCTTCATTTCTCAGAACAAGAATAGACTGACGAGTTTCAGAAGAAAGTTATTTGTTTCTGGTCATTTTGAGCCTGTATTCGAACGCACAATTGCTGATGCTCCAGATACTCAACTAGTCTCAAGAAGGACCGTTTTTTTGCTACTTTAATCAGCACAACAGTTTTCAGCTGTGCTAACATAATTGCAAAAGGGTTTTCTAATGATCAATTAGCCTTTTAAAATGATAAACTTGGATTAGAAAACACAAGGTGCCATTGGAACACAGGACTGATGGTTGCTGATAATGGGCCTCTGTACGCCTCTGTAGATATTCCATAAAAAAATCAGCAGTTTCCAGCTACAATAGACATTTACAACATTAACAATGTCTACACTGTATTTCTGATCAATATGATGTTATTTTCATGGACAAAAAAAAAATTGCTCTTTTTTTTTTTCAAAAACAAGAACATTTCTAAGTGACCCCAAACTTTAGAACGGTAGTGTCCAGTGGTAGCCTATACACTTCCAACTGCCTGTTCATCTGTTAAATTCTACTGTGTTATAAAAACAGCGCTCACTTTTCAGATGCGCAAAATCCTTGAAATAGTAGCCTATCTAATAGGTCCAATTTAAATGAGAGATGCGCATTGGGGGGCAATTTGTAGTAGGCTAAAGCTTCTTTGGAAATATGAAGCCATCATGGCCAGAAAAGGTGAGGAATTTATTCTGCAATGGCTATGAAAATATGTATTGTGTTTATAAATGTAAATATTGTTACGTATACACCCTACCATGCAGTACAGTGAGTGGCAGGTCATATACATAACGATCCTGATCCTAAAACCATAGTCTCACTCAGCGCATGTCCACCATGTGCACTACCCCTCTTTCACTGTAGAAGTAATCCCATGTTTTCTATCTACAAACCATAGTCACTCAGACTGAGACACGGACCACGTTGACCATCCATCTCACTCTGGCATCGCACATATACACTTTAGTTGTGTACTGTAGAAAAGCTCTACCAAAGGTGAGCAGTACTCCTGTGCCTAAATTCTAACGGTACCTGAACACCCAGCCCTGCCCCTAAATTCTAACGGTACCTGAACACCCAGCCCTGCCCCTAAATTCTAACGGTACCTGAACACCCAGCCCTGCCCCTAAACTCTAACGGTACCTGAACACCCAGCCCTGCCCCTAATCTCGAACAGTACCTGAACACCCAGCCCTGCCCCTAAACTCTAACGGTACCTGAACACCCAGCCCTGCCCCTAAACGCTCAAGGTACCTGAACACACAGGGGTCCTGTTGTGCACGGAGGAGCCGCTGACTGGTTTTCCGTCGGTGGTGACGCACCAGCAGTATCCTGTCAGAGTGTGACACTGCACCTGTAGAGAGCAGAAATGAAGACGTATAGTGGAGGGTTCATGAAGACAATGGGTGTCCCAAAATGCCCAGGGTTTTCAGAAAAAAAGCAGAGAAAGTCTCCTACAACTATAATTCCTCCAACCGGGATTTCTGGTTTTCTGGAAAGTTTCCGGGGTTTTGCAATTGGCTCCCAGAGATGAACACTCCTGAGAGACACAGACCTGGGCGAAGGTTCCGTCCTCGTTGCATTCTGGGATGAAGATGGACTCCTGAGGTCTCTTAGACTGCTCCAGAGCCTGATTCCTCTCCACCCTGCACTTAGACTGGCCTCCATCTGAAATACAACCACAAGGACAGGTATACTGTACCTGTATTTATTCACTGTCACAGCATTCAAACTATAGGTACACCTGCCCTGCATTCACTGTCACAGCATTCACAACCAGAGGACATATATACAGATGTAGGACCTTAATTTGATCAGTCTTTAATTGCTCTGAATTTTGAAAACATGTATTGTATTTGAGTTTTAAAAAGGCTTCTAAAGTTTGTTATATCCACTTTGACATTTTAGACTTGATTTGCCCTAACGAAAAATGTATAAACCCCTACAAAAAATGTAAATTAATTATAATCCACATAATAATTCACATTTCGTGTTGCTGCAAGATTATTTTCCTGCTGTAACAAACTGGCTAAAATTAACATCCTGTATCTGTACTTGCATTCACTGAAACAACATCCCAACCCACTGGCTCGCCTCACAATACACGCTCTCTGTGCACCTACTTTATACTGGAAGGACAAAATACTCAACGCTTCATTTGACAGCACATTCCAGACGCTTAAAAACATAGTGGGCGATTCCACGCCAGCATGGCCCGAAAATATATCTTTGGTATCACAGATTGTTCTGTAAATTCTCACATGAAAAACTTCACTAGGAGGAAAAATGTTTAACATGCCTTTTTACATTATCCAGAGCGACTTACAAATTGGTGCGTTCACCTATGATAGCCAGTGGGACAAGCACTTTACAAAAAAAAATTATTTTATTTTTTATCTATATTTTATTTATGTATTTATTATATATATATATATATATATATATATTTGAAATTATTATTATTTATTATTTTATTTTTTATTATTGTTTTTATTATTATTTATTTTTAAATTCATGATGAAAATGTTTTAAGAGCTTTTTTAGACCTATACATGCTTCCTGTTAGATCACATGATCCGTGAACCGTATATGGCGCAAACTACATCTTGGTTTCATTATACTCCTTATAGTGTGCTCTAAAATATGGAGTATATCTCAGGAATTTTGAAAGACGGGACAATCTCTACTTTCTTAATATTAACAGCATTTGAAAATATATATTTTGATAGTCCAGGGGTCTTCAACCTTTTCTTGCCCAGGGACCCCCTCCCAGGCAAACCGGCGACCCAGGGACCCCCATCATACGTTAGCAAAACAATTGCTGTCTTGTTTTACATCAGGTGAATGATAGTGGCAAGGAGAAGTAATCAACATTTTAAGATGAATAGATTTGGTAGATAGTTTTTCATTATTTTGACCCCACATTATGATTGGAATAGGAAGTATAAACTCTATGTCAGTTTATTTATTTATTTTTTTTGCTGATACTTTGGTCTACCCCTGTCTCCTTTTTAACATGGGGATGTATCAATGATACCGTATTACTGCGAGATTCTTTATGGCAAGTTCTAAAATCAGATCTGCAAACGTTCCTAACTTCACTGACGTGTCTTCAAATACGCAGAACATAGCATTCTACAGACAAATACCATTTCAAGGATTCTTGAAAGACGGGACAATCTATACTTTTCGAATAAATATATTTTTCTTAATATTAACAACATTTCAAATATATATTTTTGACCAGAGTATCAGCTGTCCCACCATGTAAAGGAACAACCTAATAATTCTTCAAAATTTTTTCATAAAATGCAACTAACTGGATTTATGTCAACGCCGCCAGACACCATAAAAGGCTTTTTATTTGTACATTTATTGTTCAACAAGTGTTTAAAGGCCATGATTGTTAATTTCTAATATTAGATTATTCAAATATGTGATACAAATCTCCACACATATTTTTTCATGTATTTTTATAACTCCACATAATGCCCCAGGGCTAATTTCGTTAGCATTTTGGCATGTTTTTTGTAATATTTAAAAAAAACATAAAACAACATTTATAAAGCAAACGTTATCCCTTACGTCTAGCACAGGAATGTTGCCAAACAGTGATTCAAATATTTTTTTTACGAATATTGATTCAAAAATGTATCGTAAGAGGGTTATCAGTGACGGAGTTGACAAGCCCCTAACGGAGTTGATACCAAATACACACATTCAATACAAACATTTGTAAAATATAGAAAAATGATTCATTTGAAAATCCCCAATAAAAACATAACAATTCTATCAGATCTTACAGCACTCTGACGGAGTTGACGTTAGACAAAAATCTGACTGAGTTTATGTTTTACGGAGTTGACAAAAATTTCATTTTTCTTCTTCATTCAAGTGGTATACACAGTAGCAATTTAGTTTCTCCTCAGTTGCTTCATGACTCTTAAACCTAATTAAAATAAACATATTTGAACCTAAATTCATATCCTATCTTAATCTATCAGGGAGCTGGAGTTGACAGTTTATGGTTGTGACCATGGTGATTTCAATATTGGGGTTTTTAAATCTATCAAAAGAACTTTACAGACCATGAGTGGTCATTTAAAGTACCAGTCAAAAGTTTGGACACACCTACTCATTCAAGGGTTTTCTTTATTTTTACTATTTTTTACATTCTAGAATAATAGTGAAGACATTAAATCTATGAAGTAACACATATGGAATCATGTAGTAACCAGAAAAGTGTTAAACAAATCAAAATATATTTTATATTTGAGATTCTTCAAATAGCCACCCTTTGCCTTTATGATAGCTTTGCACACTCTTGGCATTCTCTCAACCAGCTTCACCTGGAATGCTTTTCCAACAGTCTTGAAGGAGTTCCCACATATGCTGAGCACTTGTTGGCTGATTTTCCTTCACGTCCGACTCATCCCAGACTATCTCAATTGGGTTGAGGTTGGGGGATTGTGGAGGCCAAGTAAAATAGCCCTTACACAGCCTGGAGGTGTGTTGGGTCATTGTCCTGTTGAAAAACAAATGATAGTCCCACTAAGCCCAAACCAGATGGGATGGCGTATCGCTGCAGAATGCTGTGGTAGCCATGCTGGTTAAGTGTGCCTTGAATTCTAAATAAATCACAGACAGTGTCACCAGCAAAGCACCCCCACACCATAACACCTCCTCCTCCATGCTTTACGGTGGGAACTACACATGCGGAGATCATTCATTCACCAACACCACGTCTCACAAAGACACGGCAGTTGGAACCAAAAATCTCAGATTTGGACTCCAGACCAAAGGACAAATCTCCACCGGTCTAATGTCCATTACTCGTGTTTCTTGGCCCAAGCAGGTCTCTTCTTCTTGTTGGTGTCCTTTAGTAGTGGTTTCTTTGCAGCAATTCGACCATGAAGGCCTGATTCACACAGTCCCCTCTGAACAGTTGATGTTAAGATGTGTCTGTGACTTGAACTCTGTGAAGCATTTATTTGGGATGCAATTTCTGAGGCTGGTAACTCTAATGAACTTATCCTCTGCTGCAGAGGTAACTCTGGGTCTTCCTTTCCTGTGGCGGTCCTCATGAGTCAGTTTCATCATAGCGCTTGATGGTTTTTGTGACTGCCCTTGAAGAAACGTTTCAAAGGTCTTGAAAGTTTCCGTATTGACTGACCTTCATGTCTTAAAGTAATGATGGACTGTCATTTCTCTTTGCTTATTAGAGCTGTTCTTGCCTAAATATGGACAGTCTTTTACCAAATAGGGCTATCTTCTGTATACCCCCCCTGCCTTGTCACAACACAACTGATTGGCTCAAACGCATTAAGAAGGAAAGAAACTCCACAAATTAACTTTTAAGAAGGCACACCTGTTAATTGAAATGTATTCCAGGTGACTACCTCATGAAGCTGGTTGAGAGAATGCCAAGAGTGTGTAAAGCTGTCATCAAGGCAAAGGGTGGCTATTTGAAGAATCTCAAATATAAAATATATTTTAATTTGTTTAACACTTTTTTGGTTACTACATGATTCCATATGTGTTATTTCATAGTTTTGATGTCTTCACTATTATTCTACAATGTAAAAAATAGTAAAAAATTAAGAAAAACCCTGGAATGAGTAGATGTGTCCAAACTTTTGACTGGTATTGTAATGGTATAACTGACCCTGCTAATTCCTGATTAATTTAGTATTTTAGACAAATCGGACAAAGTTGACCAAATCTCCGGACACATCTTTTAGGAATCAGTTTTGAGAGAAATATTATTTAAAGTCACAGAGGGCTATTGCAAGATAGATCCTTTTTCATAAGATCCTTTTTCAGTTAATATACATTATTGACAGTTTCTTTCAATTTAAACAGTTTTTTGGAGAGTTAGAAATGTGGATCCTTTGCTCCGGACAAGGGCATTTCCGAGCATAGAGCTGACATGGAAATGAATAATATCAAAAATATTTTTTACATTCCCAAAACAAATCTTTCCCTTTATAAAAATCACTTAAATGTAATTTTTTAATTCAAATAATTTAACCAAATATGTCTTTATTTTACTATTTAAAAAACGTTGCCCTGCCAGACAAGGAATGTCGCGACTTTCAAGAATCCCAAATCTATATTCTGAAATAAAATGTTTGACATTAATTTATTCAACATAAAAAATATTATTATTCAGGGCCTCCCGAGGCGCAGCGGTCTAAGGCGCAGCGGTCTAAGGCCAAGCGGTCTAAGGTGCAGCGGTCTAAGGTGCAGCGGTCTAAGGTGCAGCGGTCTAAGGCCAAGCGGTCTAAGGCCAAGCGGTCTAAGGCACTGCATCGCAGTGTTTGAGGTTAGATCCCAGGCTGTATCGCGACCGGGAGACCAATGAGGCGCCGCGCAACTGGGCCAGTGTCGTCCAAGTTTGGCCAGCAGGGATGTCCTTGTCCCATTGCGCTCTAGCGACTCCTTGTGGTGGTCCGGGTGCTTGCACGCTGACTTCGGTCGCCAATTGTACAGTGTTTCCTCCGACACATTTGTGCGGCTGGCTTCCGGGTTAAGCAAGCAGTGCGGCTTAGCAGGGTCGTGTTTCAGAGGACGCATGGCTCTCTCCCGAGTCTGTACGGGAGTCGCGGTGATGGTACAAGACTTTAACTACCAATTGGATATCACCAAAAAGTGTAAATAATAATATTATTATATATATCTCAAAAGTATCCTTTTTGATAACATCACATTTCCAGAGTGGGCTCTGTTACTTTTGAAGAAATGATGTCCGTGAGAAAAAACAAAACAATGTTTGTTGTCTAAAGTAACATCTTTGATTTTGTAATGTCGCAAACTGATGTGGCAGTTTCACCACTATGGACTCCAGCTTTAAAGGGATCCTGCTGCTTTCAAGATTTAGGTGGTTTATCTACTTCCCCAGTCAGATGAACTCATCAATACCATTTGTATGTCTCTGCGTGCAGTTTGGAGATGATTGAAGTTAAGATATTGTAACGCAAGAGAACAGTACAGCTGCCAGCTCCTCTCAAAGCAGGGAAATAGACCTACAGTTGAAGTCGGAAGTTTAGATACACCTTAGCCAAATACATTTAAACTCAGTTTTTCACAATTCCTGACATTTAATCTAAGTAAAAATGCCCTGTTTTAGGTCAGTTAGGATCACCTCTTTATTTTAAGAATGTGAAATGTCAGAATAATATTAGAGAGAATGATTTATTTCTGCTTTTTGTTCTTTCATCACATTCCCAGTGGGTCAGAAGTTTACATACACTCAATTATTATTTGGTAGCATTGCCTTTAAATTGTTTAACTTGGGTCAAACGTTTCTGGTAGCCTTCCACAAGCTTCCCACAATAAGTTGGGTGAATTTTGGCCCATTCCTCCTGACAGAGCTGGTGTAACTGAGTCAGGTTTGTAGGCCTCCTTGATCGCACACGCTTTTTCAGTTCTGCCCACAAATTTTCTATAGGATTGAAGTCAGGGCTTTGTGATGGCCACTCCAATACCTTGACTTTGTTGTCCTTAAGCCATTTTGCTACAACTTTGGAAGTATGTTTGGGGTCATTCTCCATTTGGAAGACCCATTTGCGACCAAGCCTTAACTTCCTGACTGATGTCTTGAGCTTCAATATATCCACATATTTTTCCTTCCTCATGATACCATCTATGTTGTGAAGTGCACCAGTCCCTCCTGCAGCAAAGCACCCCCACAGCATGATGCTGCCACCCCCATGCTTCACGGTTGGGATGGTGTTCTTCGGCTTGCAAGCGACCCCCTTTTTCCTCCAAACATGATGATGGTCATTATGGCCAAACAGTTCTATTTTGTTTCATCAGACCAGAGAACATTTCTCCAAAAATTAAGATCTTTGCCCCCATGTGCAGTTGCAAACCGTAGTCTGGCTTTTTTATGGCGGTTTTGAAGCAGTGGCTTCTTCCTTGCTGAGTGGCCTTTCAGGTTATGTCGATATAGGACTCGTTTTACTGTGGATATAGATACTTTTGTTCCTGTTTCCTCCAGCATCTTCACAAAGTCCTTTGCTGTTGTTCTGGGATTGATTTGCACTTTTCGCACCAAAGTACGTTCATCTCTAGGAGACAGAACGCGTCTCCTTCCTGAGCGGTATGACGGCTGCGTGGTCCCATGGTGTTTATACTTCCGTACTATTGTTTGTACAGATGAACGTGGTACCTTCAGGCGTTTGGAAATTGCTCCCAAGGATGAACCAGACTTGTGGAGGTCTACATTTTTTTTTCTGAGGTCTTGGCTGATTTATTTTGATTTTCCCATGATGTCAAGCAAAGAGGCACTGAGTTTGAAGGTAGGCCTTGAAATGCATCCACAGGTACACCTCCAATTGACTCAAATGATGTCAATTAGCCTATCAGAAGATTCTAAAGCCATGACATCATTTTCTGGAATTTTCCAAGCTGTTTAAAGGCACAGTGAACTTAGTGTATGTAAACTTCTGACCCACTGGAATTGTGATACAGTGAATTATAAGTGAAATAATCTGTCTGTAAACAATTGTTGGAAAATGTACTTGTGTCATGCACAAAGTAGATGTCCTAACCGACTTGCCAAAACTATAGTTTGTTAACAAGAAATTTGTGGAGTGGTTGAAAAACGAGTTTGAATGACTACGACCTAAGTGTATGTAAACTTCCGACTTCAACTGTACATTGTAGGTCATTAACCAATCACAGCCCTCCTGTAGGATTGCAGATTCAGCAAATCACCAGCAGATCACATGGATCTGGGTTGGGCTTGAGCTCTGTCCGCATCACCAGCAGATCACAGAAGACTCGATTGGGCTGAAGATACACAACAGATCAGCCGCATGGGTTCCACGTCCCAAAGGAACCTTAGAATACCAATATGCACTATTGGACAGCAGCCCCCCCCAAAGACAGAAATATTACTACTAGAGACAGACAGACAGACATAGAGACAGACAGACAGACATAGAGACAGACAGACATAGAGACAGACAGACAGAGGGACAGAGAGACAGACAGGACAAACAGACAGACAGACAGACATAGAGACAGACAGAGAGACAGCCAGGACAAACAGACAGACAGACAGACAGACAGACAGACAGGCAGACAGACAGACAGACAGCCAAAGAGACAGACAGACAGGCAGACAGACAGGCAGACAGACAGACAGACAGACAGGCAGACAGGCAGACAGACAGACAGACAGACAGACAGACAGACAGACAGACAGACCTTCCAGTTCCAGGTTCTTCCCCTCTGACACTGATGTTGGAGCAGCAGCTACTGGAAGCTGGTCAATCCTCACCGAGTTTTTACCTGAAACACCAAAGACCAGCCACAATGTGTATGTGTGTGTGTGTGTGTGTGTGTGTGTGTGTGTGTGCACGTGTGTACGTGTGTGTGTGTGTGTGTGTGTGTGCTTTGTATAGCGCTCCTACACAATGTGTGTGTGTGTGTGTGTGGGTTCTCAGCCTCACCTCGACATCGTCCGCGGTGTGCTAGCGTCAGAGAGCGGTCCTTGCAGCGCGCCCTCTGCAGGTCACAGCCGGTATCGTAGCTCCGCCCATCAGAGCCACACACCGGCTTGCCCTGTGTCCTGGAACAGATGATCCCACAGTGGGTCTCCCTGTCCCCTATCAGCCACTGCTGGGGAACACCACAGAATTACAATGAATAGAACGGGCTGGGCATCCCCATTCATGTCAATGACGCCATAATGGGTGGACTGGTCTGGCAGCCATTTTGAGTCTGTCCCATAGAGAACGATAGAGGCCTCTAGGGGCCAAAAGGCCATATTAGCACGGGCAGAGCCATTCAGGGCTTCCACCATTTTAATGAAGTCAACTGGGTGGGACTTCCAACTTCATTGGCCAATCCCTCCTGGTGACCCTGTTGGAGTCATGTCCAACCGGGTCATCAGGAGGGATCAGCCAATCATCAGCCAATCATGAATAAAAAATTAAAAATACTACTTCAAAATGGAGATAGCCTGAATGGCGCTGCCTATGCTGTCACAGATGCTATAGTGGCACAGATACAAAGATGAGTCCTCTATCTATCTCTATTGTCTGTCCCCATTGGGGCAAAGCAGGAAGTAAAAGCAGGAATTCAGTCTGCGCTTTATTAACATTCAACTCAACTGACATTCTATTTTTATGGGAACAGCACTGTCACAGCCAACACGGTTAGACCTGGAGCAACACAGCCAACACGTTAGGCCTGGAACAACACAGTTAGGCCTGGAACAACACAGCCAACACAGTTAGGCCTGGAACAACGCAGTTAGGCCTGGAACAACACAGCCAACACAGTTAGGCCTGGAACAACACAGCCAACACAGTTAGACCTGGAACAACACAGCCAACACAGTTAGGCCTGGAACAACACAGCCAACACAGTTAGGCCTGGAACAACACAGCCAACACAGTTAGGCCTGGAACAACACAGCCAACACAGTTAGGCCTGGAACAACACAGCCAACACAGTTAGGCCTGGAACAACACAGCCAACACAGTTAGGCCTGGAACAACACAGTTAGGCCTGGAGAAACACAGCCAACACAGTTAGACCTGGAGCAACACAGCCAACACAGTTAGACCTGGAACAACACAGTTATGCCTGGAGCAACACAGCCAACACAGTTAGACCTGGAACAACACAGTTAGGCCTGGAGCAACACAGCCAACACAGTTAGACCTGGAACAACACAGCCAACACAGTTAGGCCTGGAACAACACAGCCAACACAGTTAGGCCTGGAAACAACACAGCCAACACAGTTAGGGCCTGGAACAACGCAGTTAGGCCTGGAACAACCCCAGCCAACGCAGTTAGGCCTGGAACAACACAGCCAACACAGTTAGGCCTGGAACAACACAGCCAACACAGTTAGGCCTGGAGCAACACAGTTAGGCCTGGAACAACACAGTTAGACCTGGAACAACACAGTTAGACCTGGAACAACACAGTTAGGCCTGGAACAACACAGTTAGGCCTGGAACAACACAGTTAGACCTGGAAGAAAACCTGACCCAGTTAGGCCTGGAACAACACACCAGTTAGCCTGGAACAACACAGTTAGGCCTGGCAACAACAGTAGCCTGAGACACACCAACACAGTGAACCTGGAACAACACAGCCAACACAGTTAGGCCTGGAGCAACACAGCCAACACAGTTAGATCTGGAACAACACAGTTAGGCCTGGAACAACACAGTTAGGCCTGGAGCAACACAGCCAACACAGTTAGACCTGGAACAACACAGTTAGGCCTGGACCAACACAGCCAAGGCAACACAGTAGTTAGGGTGGCACCGTGTTACGTATAGACCATCGTCCTCTCTTGAAATATACCTGCCCGGCAGACACCAATAATATCCTAATTGTAATACACACCTTCCCAATCAGGTGAAGGTTGTCTATCCAGTACGTTCCAAGACAGAGTTGAGCTACTCTGCACATACAGCATGGATGGTAGCGCCCTGAATGTATGTATCCAAAATGGCACCCTATTTCCTACAAAGGGCCCTGGTCAAAAGTAGTGCACTTTATAGGGAATAGGGTGCTATTTGGGACACATCCAACGTTTTACATAAGGAAGGCTGGAGGAAGCAGACCTGTTAGCTGACTTGTCAATCTTCCTCTACTTTAGGCTGAAACTTTAGCGATCTTCAAAGCACCTCAAAATCAAACCATTGACAAACATTCTGTATAACGGGAGCCTTCCTCTCTCTCCTCTCCTCTCCTCTCCTCTCCTCTCCTCTCCTCTCCTCTCCTCTCCTCTCCTCTCCTCTCCTCTCCTCTCCTCTCCTCTCCATCCTCTCCTCTCCATCCTCTCTCCTATCCTCCTCCTCTCCTCTCCTCTCCTCTCCTCTCCTCCTCTCCTCTCCTCTCCTCTCCTCTCCTCTCCTCTCCTCTCCTCTCCTCTCCTCTCCTCTCCTCTCCTCACCCCTCCTCTCCTCTCCCCTCCTCTCCTCTCCTCTCCTCTCCTCTCCTCTCCTCTTCTTCCCTCCTCTCTCCATCCCCTCCCTCGCTCTCTCCCTCCTCTCTCTCCTCTCCTCTCCTCTCCTCTCTTCCCTCCTCTCTCCTCTCTCCTCTCTCCTCTCGCCTCCTCTCGCTATCCTCCTGCCTCCTCCCCTCCTTCGTTCCTCCTCTCCTCTTCTCTCCTCTCCTCTCCTCTCCTCTCCTTTTCCTTTCCTCCCCTCTCTCTCTCCCTCCTCTCCTCTGCCTCTCCTCTCTCCTCTCGCTCTCCTCCTCCTCGCCTCTCTTTTCTTTCCCCGTCCTCTCTCTCCTCTCCCTCCTCTCTCCTCTCCTCTCCTCTCCTCCCTCGTCTCTCTCTCCTCTCCCTCTCCCTCTCCTCTCTCTCCTCCCTCTCCTCCTCTCCGCCCCCTCTCCCTCCTCTCCTCTCCTCCTCTCTCTCCTCTACTCCTCTTTTCTTCCCCTCCTCTCTCTCCTCTCCCCTCCTCTCCCTCCTCTCTCTCTCCTCTCCTCTCCTCTCCTCTCCTCCTCTCCTCTCCTCTCCTCTCCTCGTCCTCTCCTCTCCTCTCCCCTCCTCTTCTGCCTCTCCTCCCTCTCCCTCTCCCTCTCCTCTCCTCTCCTCTCCCTCCTCTCCTCTCCTCTCCTCCTCCTCTCCTCTCTTTCTCTCCCTCTCTCTCTCTTTTCCTCTCTCCCTCCTCTCTCTCCCTCTCCTCTCTCTCCTCTCCTCTTCCTCTCCTTCTCCTCTTCTCCTCTCCTAACTGTGGTTTCGTTCCTCAACTTGACAGCCATAATAAACAGAAAGACATTGGTCCAGTAGATAAGCTTCCATAATTACCATATTGTTCTATTAGGTATAGAAGCGTGAAAATTGGCACACTTGTATCAATTTTTTCACGTTGAACAAAACCTGATATAGTGCCATTTCAGCAATGCCCCGGGTCGGCCTGTAGCGCTCCCTATAGGTCAATGATGAAAATGCATTTACCTGTATTGACGTTTTGGCTCATGGCTTTCACTGTGTTGGATCTACATGGCCCAAACATAGCTCAACATGTTTGTATTGGTTGGGGGTACACATTCAATCAACAACCAACACCATATGGCCTTTGTTTTTTCCTTTATGATCGCAACAATGATGAGAAATCGCAGCAACATTTTGATATTGTCACTTTCAAAGTGGTGCATTAAATACAAAGTTATCTTTTACAAGTTTACTGTTTTTAATTATATATAATATGATATTATGAACTGAGTATACGAAACATCAGGAACACCTGCTCTTTCCATGACATAGACTGACCAGGTGAATCCAGGTGAGAGCTATGATCCCTTATTGATGTCACTTGTTAAATCCACTTCAGATCAGTGTAGATGAAGGGGAGGAGACAGGTTAAAGAAGGATTTTTAAGCCTTGAGACAATTGAGACCTGGATTTTGTATGTGTGCCATTCAGAGTGTGAATGGGCAAGACAAAATATCTCAGTGCCTTTGAACGGGGTACGGTAGTAGGTGCCAGGTGCACCGGTTTGTGTGTCAAGAAATGCAATGCTGATGGGTTTTTCACGCTCAACATTTTCCAGTGTGTATCAAGAATGGTCCACCACCCAAAGGACATCCAGACAACTTGACACAACTGCGGAAAGCATTGGAGTCAACATGGGCCAGCATCCCTGTGGAATCCTTTCGACACCTTGTAGAGTCCAGGCCCCGATGAATTGAGGCGGTTCTGAGGGCAAAAGGTGTTCTTAATGTTTGGTATCCTCAGTGTATACTGTGTCACTTAAGAAATGTGACCGGAAGCCTGCCCTGTACACGTCACTATAAATCCCATGGGAATGTGACCGGAAGCCTGCCCTGTACACATCACTATAAATCCCATGGGAATGTGACCGGAAGCCTGCCCTGTACACGTCACTATAAATCCCATGGGAATGTGACAGGAAACCTGCCCTGTACACGTCACTCTAAATCCCATGGGAATGTGACAGGAAGCCTGCCCTGTACACGTCACTCTAAATCCCATGGGAATGTGACAGGAAGCCTGCCCTGTACACGTCACTATAAATCCCATGGGAATGTGACAGGAAACCTGCCCTGTACACGTCACTCTAAATCCCATGGGAATGTGACAGGAAGCCTGCCCTGTACACGTCACTCTAAATCCCATGGGAATGTGACAGGAAGCCTGCCCTGTACACGTCACTCTAAATCCCATGGGAATGTGACAGGAAACCTGCCCTGTACACGTCACTATAAATCCCATGGGAATGTGACAGGAAACCTGCCCTGTACACGTCACTATAAATCCCATGGGAATGTGACAGGAAGCCTGCCCTGTACACGTCACTCTAAATCCCATGGGAATGTGACAGGAAACCTGCCCTGTACACGTCACTATAAATCCCATGGGAATGTGACAGGAAGCCTGCCCTGTACACGTCACTCTAAATCCCATGGGAATGTGACAGGAAACCTGCCCTGTACACGTCACTATAAATCCCATGGGAATGTGACAGGAAACCTGCCCTGTACACGTCACTATAAATCCCATGGGAATGTGACAGGAAGCCTGCCCTGTACACGTCACTCTAAATCCCATGGGAATGTGACAGGAAGCCTGCCCTGTACACGTTACTATAAATCCCATGGGAATGTGACAGGAAACCTGCCCTGTACACGTCACTATAAATCCCATGGGAATGTGACCGGAAGCCTGCCCTGTACACGTCACTCTAAATCCCATGGGAATGTGACCGGAAACCTGCCCTGTACACGTCACTCTAAATCCCATGGGAATGTGACAGGAAGCCTGCCCTGTACACGTCACTATAAATCCCATGGGAATGTGACAGGAAGCCAGTGTACATGTTGGGATTTATAGTGACGTGTACAGGGCAGGCTTCCTGTCACCCTGTCAATGTTATTTAGAAATCTCTCCAGATCTCAGTGAAGCATAATGTTATTTAGACAAGAGTGACTGTTGGCTCTGGATGCACCTCAAATGGCACCCTATCCCCTATGGGTCCTGGTCAAATGGCACCCTATCCCCTATGGGTCCTGGTCAAATGGCACCCTATCCCCTATGGGTCCTGGTCAAATGGCACCCTATCCCCTATGGGTCCTGGTCAAATGGCACCCTATCCCCAATGGGTCCTGGTCAAATGGTACCCTATCCCCTATGGGTCCTGGTCAAATGGTACCCTATCCCCTATGGGTCCTGGTAGTGCACTATCCCCTATGGGTCCTGGTCAAATGGCACCCTATCCCCTATGGGTCCTGGTCAAATGGCACCCTATCCCCTATGGGTCCTGGTCAAATGGCACCCTATCCCCTATGGGTCCTGGTCAAATGGCACCCTATTCCCTATGGGTCCTGGTCAAATGGCACCCTATCCCCTATGGGTCCTGGTCAAATGGCACCCTATCCCCTATGGGTCCTGGTCAAATGGCACCCTATTCCCTATGGGTCCTGGTCAAATGGCACCCTATTCCCTATGGGTCCTGGTCAAATGGCACCCTATCCCCTATGGGTCCTGGTCAAATGGCACCCTATCCCCTATGGGTCCTGGTCAAATGGCACCCTATCCCCTATGGGTCCTGGTCAAATGGCACCCTATTCCCTATGGGTCCTGGTCAAATGGAACCCTATTCCCTATGGGTCCTGGTCAAATGGAACCCTATTCCCTTTCCATCGTGGACCTCTATTGGTAGACAAGTGGCTTCTGGGAAAAACAAGTGACATGGTCACTCTGTGCCATGCACTCAATCATGCAACAACATGCTAACACGCTATCATGCTAACATGCACATCTACCAAATCCCTTCCACAGAGCAGGGTGGCTATGCAACAACATGCTAATACGCACATCTACCAAATCCCTTCCACAGCGCAGGGGGGCTATGCAACAACATGCTAATACGCACATCTACCAAATCCCTTCCACAGCGCAGGGGGGCTATGCAACAACATGCTAATACACACATCTACCAAATCCCTTCCACAGCGCAGGGGGGCTATGCAACAACATGCTAATACACACATCTACCAAATCCCTTCCACAGTGCAGAGTGGCTATACACTTCCCTAAGAGGCTATGGGGGTGAACAGAAATGGCCACTAGAGCCAGACAAGAAATATAGTGAACATTAAAAGAACTACCTGATTAGAAAGAAGACACCCAGAAAAACATCCAGTCAACCAGTCAACCAGTCAACCAGTCAGTCAACCAATCAACTAGTCAGTCACCAGTCAACCAGTCAACCAGTCAGTCAGTCAACCAGTCAGTCAACAAGTCAACCAGTCAGTCAACCAATCAACCAGTCAGTCAGTCAACCAGTCAGTCAACCAGTCAACTAGTCGGTCAACCAGTCAACCAGTCAGTCACCAGTCAACTAGTCAGTCAACCAGTCAACTATTCAGTCAACCAGTCAGTCAACCAGTCAACCAGTCAGTCAACCAGTCAACTAGTCAGTCAACCAGTCAACCAGTCAACCAGTCAACCAGTCAACCAGTCAGTCAATCAGTCAACGAGTCAGTCAACAAGTCAACTAGTCAGTCAACCAGTCAACCAGTCAGTCAACCCAACAGTCACCCAGTCAACCAGCCAGTCAACCAGCCAGTCAACCAGCCAGTCAGTCAACCAGTCAGTCAACCAGCCAGTCAACCAGTCAACCAGCCAGTCAATCAGTCAGTCAACCAGTCAGTCAACCAGTCAACCAGTCAACCAGTCAGTCAACCAGTCATTCAATAAACCAACCAGTCAACCAGTTAACCAACCAGTCAACCAACCAGTCAACCAGTTGCCAGAGATAGTCCGGTGGTTGCTAGATTAAATCCTTGTTCCACAGGGACTTTATTATCTCCCTGACACCTGGGTATCTGCCAGTGTTACCCATCAGCTCAGCTAGTCCACATAACACAGAGCACTAACACCATAGTGAGTCTGAAGTACTGTCCCATGCAAAGGAAGAGTATAAAGCTTGGACATACACAATATGCCACATTCACTCAACATCATGCAGATCACCAGTTAAATAAATCATATGGTGCATCCCAAATAGCATCCTATTCCCTAAATACTGCACTACCTTTGACCAGGGCCCAAGTAGTGTACTATATAGGGAATAGGGTGCTATTTGGGACGTGGACAAAGTCTATACTGAAGAAGAGATAGAAGGTTATCCTTAAAGATTTAGGAGACAGCAAGAATTCAACTTTCAATGCAATGTCCAAAATAAAGAGCTTTTGAAGCCACTGAGGATCTGGCGATGGAGAGAGCAATAGAGGTCTGGTTTAACAACAGACAGAGCATTATAGTGGGTCTGGTTTAACAACAGACAGAGCATTATAGTGGGTCTGGTTTAACAACAGACAGAGCATTATAGTGGGTCTGGTTTAACAACAGACAGAGCATTATAGTGGGTCTGGTTTAACAACAGACAGAGCATTATAGTGGGTCTGGTTTAACAACAGACAGAGCATTATAGTGGGTCTGGTTTAACAACAGACTGTCAGAGAGACAATGGGGAGGGATGGGTGCACTAACGTTCCCTAAACACTGACAGATAAACAAACCCTTCCAGGAACCACGGGAACCACTCCTCACAATACAATCAGTCAAGGAGAGGATTAACCTTCTGTTAAGTCCCAAACACATCTCAACTCTCTCAGAGGGATACATACAATACCAACTCTAGGAAGGAGGGCTGTTCTTCAACTGCCCTATTGATGGTCATACTACAAACTACTAAACATTTCTATTGTACTTTAAACAGGCTAAACATCCAAGGTTTACACAGAAACCCA
>LR778277.1:2390896-2408396 GCA_902810595.1 Coregonus sp. 'balchen' | reverse complement strand
CTGCTCTAATGTGTGAGAGAGTAATTACCTCTGGGCAGAACACAGCACAGCCGGACGGTACATCCTTGCCTGATTGCAAGTCGATGGCCGGCACAGAACCGAGGGAAAAATAAAATAATAATTAAACGCCATAGCCAAACTAAAATGTAGCACGTCCCCCGGGTGGAGGCTGTAGAAAGGAGTTGACCACTCCCAGAACTGATTGTGTGCATCACTAATGGTATATATATCCTTATATAGTTTTGACCAGGGCCCATGGGACACAGCAATTATGTACAGTATGTGGGTCTCAATTAACATGGTTTAAGGACATCTATAAAACAAATGCCATCTCTCATACTGTCTCAATCAACACACTTTGACTTAACGTTGTTATAAAAAAATAAGTGAGAAAAGAAACATAAGCTACCCTACCCATTCCCTCCCCTCCCCTCCCCTCCCCTCCCCTCCCCTCATTCCTTTAAAATGCTAATTAGGTTTTATCTAAAAGAGAAACCTGTCATTTAACTCTCAAAGTAGAAACCTCTAAAAGGGGTTTGCAGCAGTGTGTTGTTAACTGGCAAGTAGAAACCTCTAAAAGGGGTTTGCAGCAGCGTGTTGTTAACTGGCAGTAGAAACCTCTAAAGGAGTTTGCAAGCGTGTTGTTAACTGGCAGTAGAAACCTCTAAAAGGAGTTTGCAGCGTGTTGTTAACTGGCAGTAGAAACCTCTAAAAGGAGTTTGCAGCGTGTTGTTAACTGGCAGTAGAAACCTCTAAAAGGAGTTTGCAGCGTGTTGTTAACTGGCAAGTAGAAACCTCTAGAAGGAGTTTGCACCAGCGTGTTGTTAACTGGCAGTAGAAACCTCTAAAGGAGTTTGCAGCGTGTTGTTAACTGGCAGTAGAAACCTCTAAAAGGAGTTTGCAGCGTGTTGTTAACTGGCAAGTAGAAAAGGTGCTGGACAGAGTTTCACACAGAAGGTGTGAAGTGTGTGTGCCACTCACAGCGGGGGGTGGTTAGCTCATAAGTGTGTGTGTGTATGTGTGTGAGTGTGTGAACTCCTAGTCCCCTACTCAGAGCAGAGCTCCATATAGGACCTACACACACACACACACACACATAGCAGTGGGCTACAAACATTGAAGAAAGAAGCTTGCCCCTTTTTCTGACAAACTCTTTCAAATGGTAACTGCTCACTTGTGGCTATGGTAACCAGTGGAGTGTGTGTGACAGAAACAAAGAATCTTTTATAAACGACTAAACTGTCAACTGAAGCTACCGGACCACATAAAAAAAACAAAGTGAGAAGTGAGAATAGTCTAGTCCTAACCTACAAGGTGTTCCTGGGTTAATGGACAGTACTTTAGTCCCAACCTACAAGGTGTTCCTGGGTTAATGGACAGTACTTTAGTCCCAACCTACAAGGTGTTCCTGGGTTAATGGACAGTACTTTAGTCCCAACCTACAAGGTGTCCCTGGGTTAATGGACATTACTTTAGTCCCAACCTACAAGGTGTTCCTGGGTTAATGGCCAGTACTTTAGTCCCAACCTACAAGGTGTTCCTGGGTTAATGTACAGTACTTTAGTCCCAACCTACAAGGTGTTCCTGGGTTAATGGCTAAAGTATTTTAGTCCCAACCTACAAGGTGTTCCTGGGTTAATGGACAGTACTTTAGTCCCAACCTACAAGGTGTTCCTGGGTTAATGGCTAAAGTACTTTAGTCCCAACCTACAAGGTGTTCCTGGGTTAATGTACAGTACTTTAGTCCCAACCTACAAGGTGTTCCTGGGTTAATGTACAGTACTTTAGTCCCAACCTACAAGGTGTTCCTGGGTTAATGACTAAAGTACTTTAGTCCCAACCTACAAGGCGTTCCTGGGTTAATGGACAGTACTTTAGTCCCAACCTACAAGGTGTTCCTGGGTTAATGGCTAAATTATTTTAGTCCCAACCTACAAGGTGTTCCTGGGTTAATGGACAGTACTTTAGTCCCAACCTACAAGGTGTTCCTGGGTTAATGGCTAAAGTACTTTAGTCCCAACCTACAAGGTGTTCCTAGGTTAATGTACAGTACTTTAGTCCCAACCTACAAGGTGTTCCTGGGTTAATGTACAGTACTTTAGTCCCAACCTACAAGGTGTTCCTGGGATAATGACTAAAGTACTTTAATCCCAACCTACAAGGCGTTCCTGGGTTAATGGACAGTACTTTAGTCCCAACCTACAAGGTGTTCCTGGGTTAATGGCTAAAGTATTTTAGTCCCAACCTACAAGGTGTTCCTGGGTTAATGGACAGTACTTTAGTCCCAACCTACAAGGTGTTCCTGGGTTAATGGCTAAAGTACTTTAGTCCCAACCTACAAGGTGTTCCTGGGTTAATGTACAGTACTTTAGTCCCAACCTACAAGGTGTTCCTGGGTTAATGTACAGTACTTTAGTCCCAACCTACAAGGTGTTCCTGGGTTAATGACTAAAGTACTTTAGTCCCAACCTACAAGGTGTTCCTGGGTTAATGGACAGTACTTTAGTCCCAGCCTACAAGGTGTTCCTGGGTTAATGGACAGTACTTTAGTCCCAACCTACAAGGTGTTCCTGGGTTAATGACTAAAGTACTTTAGTCCCAACCTACAAGGTGTTCCTGGGTTAATGTACAGTACTTTAGTCCCAGCCTACAAGGTGTTTCTGGGTTAATGTACAGTACTTTAGTCCCAATCTACAAGGTGCTCCTGGGTTAATGTGTAAAGTAGTTTAGTCCCAACCTACAAGGTGTTCCTGGGTTAATGTACAGTACTTTAGTCCCAAACCAAAAGGTGTTTCTGGGTTAATATATGAAGAATTTTAGTCCCAACCTACAAGGTGTTCCGGGGTTAATGTCTAAAGTACTTTAGACCCAACCTACAAGGTGTTCCTGGATTACTGTCTGAAGTACGTTAGTTCCAACCTACAAGGTGTTCCTGGGTTAATGACTAAAGTAATCTAGTCCCAACCTACAAGGTGTTCGTGGGTTAATGGCTAAAATACTTTAGTCCCAATCTACAAGGTGATCCTTGTGAATGTAAAGTACTTCAGACAAAACCTACAAGGTGTTCCTGGGTTAATGTGAAGTACTTTATTCCCAACCTACAAGGTGTTCCTGGTTTAATGGAAAGTACTTTAGTCCCAACCTACAAGGTGTTCCTGGGTTAATGTACAGTACTTTAGTCCCAACCTACAAGGTGTTCCTGGGTTAATGACTAAAGTACTTTAGTCCCAACCTACAAGGTGTTCCTGGGTTAATGGACAGTACTTTAGTCCCAGCCTACAAGGTGTTCCTGGGTTAATGTACAGTACTTTAGTCCCAACCTACAAGGTGTTCCTGGGTTAATGACTAAAGTACTTTAGTCCCAACCTACAAGGTGTTCCTGGGTTAATGGACAGTACTTTAGTCCCAACCTACAAGGTGTTCCTGGGTTAATGGCTAAAGTACTTTAGTCCCAACCTACAAGGTGTTCCTGGGTTAATGTACAGTACTTTAGTCCCAACCTACAAGGCGTTCCTGGGTTAATAGACAGTACTTTAGTCCCAACCTACAAGGTGTTCCTGGGTTAATGGCTAAAGTACTTTAGTCCCAACCTACAAGGTGTTCCTGGGTTAATGTACAGTACTTTAGTCCCAACCTACAAGGTGTTCCTGGGTTAATGTACAGTACTTTAGTCCCAACCTACAAGGTGTCCCTGGGTTAATGTACAGTACTTTAGTCCCAATCTACAAGGTGCTCCTGGGTTAATGTGTAAAGTAGTTTAGTCCCAACCTACAAGGTGTTCCTGGGTTAATGTACAGTACTTTAGTCCCAAACCAAAAGGTGTTCCTGGGTTAATGTATGAAGAATTTTAGTCCCAACCTACAAGGTGTTCCGGGGTTAATGTCTAAAGTACTTTAGACCCAACCTACAAGGTGTTCCTGGATTACTGTCTGAAGTACGTTAGTTCCAACCTACAAGGTGTTCCTGGGTTAATGACTAAAGTAATCTAGTCCCAACCTACAAGGTGTTCCTGGGTTAATGGCTAAAATACTTTAGTCCCAATCTACAAGGTGATCCTTGTGAATGTAAAGTACTTCAGACAAAACCTACAAGGTGTTCCTGGGTTAATGTGAAGTACTTTATTCCCAACCTACAAGGTGTTCCTGGGTTAGTGGAAAGTACTTTGCCCCTACCTACAAGGTGTTCCTGGGTTAATGTAAAATACTTTAAACCCAACCTACAAGGTGTTCCTGGATTAATGTTAAGTACTTTAGTCCCATAATACAAGGTGTTCCTGGGTTAATGTAAAATACTTTAAACCCAACCTACAAGGTGTTCCTGGATTAATGTTAAGTACTTTAGTCCCAACCTACAAGGTGTTCCTGTGTTAATGTTGAAAGTACTTTGGTCCCAACCTACAATGTCTTCCTGGGTTAATGTAAAGTACTTTATTCCCAACCTACAAGGTGTTCCTGATTTAATGGCTGAAGTACTTTATACCCATTACATTTACATTTACATTTTCGTCATTTAGCAGACGCTCTTATCCAGAGCGACTTACAAATAGGTGCACTCACCTTATAGCCAGTGGGATAACCACTTGACAATTTTTTAAAAATTATTATTATTATTATTATTATTATTTTTTTTTTGGGGGGGGTGGGTTGGGGTAAGGGGGGGTAGAAGGATTACTTTATCCTATCCCAGGTATTCCTTAAAGAGGTGGGGTTTCAAATGTCTCCGGAAGGTGGTGAGTGACTCCGCTGTCCTGGCGTCGTGATGGAGCTTGTTCCACCATTGGGGTGCCAGAGCAGCGAACAGTTTTGACTGGGCTGAGCGGGAACTATGCTTCCGCAGAGGTAGGGGAGCCAGCAGGCCAGAGGTGGATGAACGCAATGCCCTCGTTTGGGTGTAGGGACTGATCAGAGCCTGAAGGTACGGAGGTGCCGTTCCCCTCACAGCTCCGTAGGCAAGCACCATGGTGTTCCTGGGTTAATGTTAAGTACTTTAGTCCCAATCTACAAGATGTTCCTGGGTTAATGTAAAGTACACTGCTCAACAAAATAAAGGGAACACTAAAATAACACATCCTAGATCTGAATGAATGAAATAATCTTATTAAATACTTTTTTCTTTACATAGTTGAATGTGCTGACAACAAAATCACACAAAAATGATCAATGGAAATCAAATTTATCAACCCATGGAGGTCTGGATTTGGAGTCACCCTCAAAATTAAAGTGGAAAACCACACTACAGGCTGATCCAACTTTGATGTAATGTCCTTAAAACAAGTCAAAATGAGGCTCAGTAGTGTGTGTGGCCTCCACGTGCCTGTATGACCTCCCTACAACGCCTGGGCATGCTCCTGATGAGGTGGCGGATGGTCTCCTGAGGGATCTCCTCCCAGACCTGGACTAAAGCATCCGCCAACTCCTGGACAGTCTGTGGTGCAACGTGACGTTGGTGGATGGAGCGAGACATGATGTCCCAGATGTGCTCAATTGGATTCAGGTCTGGGGAACGGGCGGGCCAGTCCATAGCATCAATGCCTTCCTCTTGCAGGAACTGCTGACACACTCCAGCCACATGAGGTCTAGCATTGTCTTGCATTAGGAGGAACCCAGGGCCAACCGCACCAGCATATGGTCTCACAAGGGGTCTGAGGAGCTCATCTCGGTACCTAATGGCAGTCAGGCTACCTCTGGCGAGCACATGGAGGGCTGTGCCAAAGAAATGCCACCCCACACCATGACTGACCCACCGCCAAACCGGTCATGCTGGAGGATGTTGCAGGCAGCAGAACGTTCTCCACGGCGTCTCCAGACTCTGTCACGTCTTTCACATGTGCTCAGTGTGAACCTGCTTTCATCTGTGAAGAGCACAGGGCGCCAGTGGCGAATTTGCCAATCTTGGTGTTCTCTGGCAAATGCCAAACGTCCTGCACGGTGTTGGGCTGTAAGCACAACCCCCACCTGTGGACGTCGGGCCCTCATACCACCCTCATGGAGTCTGTTTCTGACCGTTTGAGCAGACACATGCACATCTGTGGCCTGCTGGAGGTCATTTTGCAGGGCTCTGGCAGTGCTCCACCTGCTCCTCCTTGCACAAAGGCGGAGGTAGCGGTCCTGCTGCTGGGTTGTTGCCCTCCTACGGCCTCCTCCACGTCTCCTGATGTACTGGCCTGTCTCCTGGTAGCGCCTCCATGCTCTGGACACTACGCTGACAGACACAGCAAACCTTCTTGCCACAGCTCGCATTGATGTGCCATCCTGGATGAACTGCACTACCTGAGCCACTTATGTGGGTTGTAGACTCCGTCTCATGCTACCACTAGAGTGAAAGCACCGCCAGCATTCAAAAGTGACCAAAACATCAGCCAGGAAGCATAGGAACTGAGAAGTGGCCTGTGGTCACCACCTGCAAAACCAGTCCTTTATTGGGGGTGTCTTGCTAATTGCCTATAATTTCCACCTGTTGTCTATTCCATTTGCACAACAGCATGTGAAATTTATTGTCAATCAGTGTTGCTTCCTAAGTGGACAGTTTGATTTCACAGAAGTGTGATTGACTTGGAGTTACATTGTGTTGTTTAAGTGTTCCCTTTATTTTTTTGAGCAGTGTACTTTAGTCCCAACCAACTAGGTGTTCCTGGGTTAATATCTAAAGTACGTTAGACCCAACCTACAAGGTGTTCTTTGTGAATGTAAAGTACTTCAGACCCAACCTACAAGGTTAATGTAATGTACTTTAGTCCCAACCTACAAGGTGTTCTTGGGTTAATGTCTAAAATACTTTAGATCCAATTTACAAGGTGTTCCTGGGTTGATGTCTAAAGTACTTTAGTCCCAACCTACAAGGTGTTCCTGGGTTAATGTAAAGTATTTTAGTCTCAACCTACAAGGTGTTCCTGGGTTATAAATGATGTAAAGTACTTTAGTCCCAACCTACAGGGTGTTCCTGGGTTAATGGTTAATGTACTTAAACCCAACCTACAAGTTGTTTCTGGGTTAATGGCTAAAGTACTTTCACATGAGATGAAGGAGAAGGAAATAGATGATTTCTTTTGGAGGATTATTGAACATTTGGAGAGGGGAAGATTACGTCCCAAATGGCACCCTATTCCCACAGGGCTCTGGTCTAAAAGTAGTGCACTAAATAGGGAATAGGGTGTAATTTGGGATGCACAAAGAACTTCCTGTGTGGAAGTTGGTGAAAATCAGATTATCAACATTCCTCATTGGTGCCTAATGCCCCATCCTGGCCACCGTACAGTCAGTCATGTCTCACAAACACACCTCCCACCTTCTTGGGGAGAGAGACTTGAATGAAGTGTTGAATCAAAGCTAGAGGAACAGCTTAAAGGAACAAGGCTGCTGTACTAAGCTGCTGTATTGTGAGGAGGAAGGAAAGGAAGTATTTCTGCCATCCTTTTAATGTAGGAGATTAGAGACTTTGGGAGTTTAACCCCCCCCCCCCACTCCCCCCAATAAGAGATCACAAATATATCTGCTCCCCTAGCCCCACTCCCTTCATCAAAAGACAGAGAGAAAGGCAACAGCAAGAGTTAGAATTAAAGAGTAAAGTTGGGTAGCTGAGCAGTGAGAGTGAGGGTTGGAGTGGCTAGATCACGTAGCTCAATTGGTAGAGCACGGCGCTTGTAACGCCAGGGTAGTGGGTTCGATCCCCGGGACCACCCATATGTAAAAATGTATGCACACATGACTGTAAGTCGCTTTGGATAAAAGTGTCTGCTAAATGGCTTATTATTATTATTATTATTATTATTATTATTATTATCATATTATTATCATCAGGCTATGTGAGCAGTTCCAACCCCTATGTAATATACCAGGCTAGTCTGCTCATATAGCCTGATGATCTGGCCCACGCCAACCCTCTCCTCTCACTCTCATTAACTCTAGCACTGCATAGGCCTCCCCGGTCTAATGGAGCCAGTGATTACATGGTAGAACGTTTAGAAACCGGCCAGTGAACCGTGACTATCGTACGGATAGATCTGCAGAAGGGTTGAGTGGAGCTGTGATTGTCTGATCCATGCAGCCTTCTCAAATGGCACCCTATTCCCTATGTAGTGCACTACTTTTGACTGACCAGAACCTTATGGGCCTTGGTGAAATGTAGCGCCACCATATTTGGGAATCGGATGCCATTTGGGACGCAGACCATGTGTGGACTCACTGCTGCAGCGGGCTCAAATCAAGAGCTCGGAACTCAGACTGCAATTCATTACCCTGATTAGAACGAGCAATTCATTTCCCTCTCTAGTCTACTCCTGGTTACAGAGAGAGAAGGGTACATTCAGGGAAGTTCCCTCTCCAGTCTACTCCTGGTTACAGAGAGAGAAGGGTACATTCAGGGAAGTTCCCTCTACAGTCTACTCCTGGTTACAGAGAGAGAAGGGTACATTCAGGAAGTTCCCTCCCCAGTCTACTCCTGGTTACAGAGAGAGAAGGGTACATTCAGGGAAGTTCCCTCTCCAGTCTACTCCTGGTTACAGAGAGAGAAGGGTACATTCAGGGAAGTTTCCCTCTCCAGTCTACTCCTGGTTACAGAGAGAGAAGGGTACATTCAGGGAAGTTCCCTCTCCAGTCTACTCCTGGTTACAGAGAGAGAAGGGTACATTCAGGAAGTTCCCTCCCCAGTCTACTCCTGGTTACAGAGAGAGAAGGGTACATTCAGGGAAGTTCCCTCCCCAGTCTACTCCTGGTTACAGAGAGAGAAGGGTACATTCAGGGAAGTTCCCTCTCCAGTCTACTCCTGGTTACAGAGAGAGAAGGGTACATTCAGGGAAGTTCCCTCTCCAGTCTACTCCTGGTTACAGAGAGAGAAGGGTACATTCAGGGAAGTTCCCTCTCCAGTCTACTCCTGGTTACAGAGAGAGAAGGGTACATTCAGGGAAGTTCCCTCTCCAGTCTACTCCTGGTTACAGAGAGAGAAGGGTACATTCAGGGAAGTTCCCTCCCCAGTCTACTCCTGGTTACAGAGAGAGAAGGGTACATTCAGGGAAGTTCCCTCTCCAGTCTACTCCTGGTTACAGAGAGAGAAGGGTACATTCAGGGAAGTTCCCTCTCCAGTCTACTCCTGGTTACAGAGAGAGAAGGGTACATTCAGGGAAGTTCCCTCTCCAGTCTACTCCTGGTTACAGAGAGAGAAGGGTACATTCAGGGAAGTTCCCTCTCCAGTCTACTCCTGGTTACAGAGAGAGAAGGGTACATTCAGGGAAGTTCCCTCTCCAGTCTACTCCTGGTTACAGAGAGAGAAGGGTACATTCAGGGAAGTTCCCTCTCCAGTCTACTCCTGGTTACAGAGAGAGAAGGGTACATTCAGGGAAGTTCCCTCTCCAGTCTACTCCTGGTTACAGAGAGAGAAGGGTACATTCAGGGAAGTTCCCTCTCCAGTCTACTCCTGGTTACAGAGAGAGAAGGGTACATTCAGGGAAGTTTCCCTCTCCAGTCTACTCCTGGTTACAGAGAGAGAAGGGTACATTCAGGAAGTTCCCTCTCCAGTCTACATCCTGGTTACAGAGAGAGAAGGGTACATTCAGGGAAGTTCCCTCTCCAGTCTACTCCTGGTTACAGAGAGAGAAGGGTACATTCAGGGAAGTTTCCTCTCCAGTCTACATCCTGGTTACAGAGAGAGAAGGGTACATTCAGGGGAAGTTCCCTCTCCAGTCTACTCCTGGTTACAGAGAGAGAAGGGTACATTCAGGAAGTTCCCTCTCCAGTCTACTCCTGGTTACAGAGAGAGAAGGGTACATTCAGGGAAGTTCCCTCTCCAGTCTACTCCTGGTTACAGAGAGAGAAGGGTAGAAGAGTACAGCTGGTAAGTCTTAACTGAGCTAGATAAAGGACCTACTGTCTGTCTAGTGTGAGTCTCTAGGCCTCCATGAAAAATGTGCTGCATTTGAACAGCTGTAGCAATGAGACCATCCATTCCTACTTGACAAACAGTTGTAGCAATGAGACCATCCATTCCTACTTGACAAACAGCTGTACCAATGAGACCATCCATTCCTACTTGACAAACAGCTGTACCAATGAGACCATCCAATCCTACTTGACAAACAGCTGTAGCAATGAGGCCATTGATTCTTACTTGACAAACAGCTGTAGCAATGAGACCATCCATTCCTACTTGACAAACAGCTGTACCAATGAGACCATCCAATTCTACTTGACAAACACAAGACATTCACAGCACATAGAGGGAATGGTTAGGATTCCTTCACTGGCCAAGTCAGTGTTTCCTTGGATTTCTTTCTAATATTTCTTAATGCAGTAATACTGGTCATGAATGAGACCCAGAATATATCCACAGGCCTTCAAAACCATGCAGAAGCACCAATACAAGACCTACACTAAACCCTCGGATCTCACCGTCAGGAAATAATACAAAATAATACATAATATAACATTAATATTATAATAATTATTTTATGATGCGTTTGTGAGATATAATCTCCTGTCTGCCCTTTACTCTGCAGAGTAGTGCCCTGGGATGGCTGGTGTCAGCAAGGCTCCCTGTACCCAGAGGTCCGTTTGTCTGATTGTGAAAATCAGTAAATAATAGTGAAAGTCATCAGGGTGTTACTAGCAGGAGTAATGAGACATCAGGGTGTTACTAGCAGGAGTAATGAGACATCAGGGTGTTACTAGCAGGAGTAATGAGACATCAGGGTGTGATATTAACCACCAACTCTGTTTGTCCTTTATGTGATATTAACCACCATCTCTGTTTGTCCTTTATGTGATATTAACCACCATCTCGTTTGTCCTTTATGTGATATTAACCACCATCTCTGTTTGTCCTTTATGTGATATTAACCACCATCTCTGTTTGTCCTTTATGTGATATTAACCACCATCTCTGTTTGTCCTTTATGTGATATTAACCACCATCTCTGTTTGTCCTTTATGTGATATTAACCACCATCTCTGTTTGTCCTTTATGTGATATTAACCACCATCTCTGTTTGTCCTTTATGTGATATTAACCACCATCTCTGTTTGTCCTTTATGTGATATTAACCACCATCTCTGTTTGTCCTTTATGTGATATTAACCACCATCTCTGTTTGTCCTTTATGTGATATTAACCACCATCTCTGTTTGTCCTTTATGTGATATTAACCACCATCTCTGTTTGTCCTTTATGTGATATTAACCACCATCTCTGTTTGTCCTTTATGTGATATTAACCACCATCTCTGTTTGTCCTTTATGTGATATTAACCACCATCTCTGTTTGTCCTTTATGTGATATTAACCACCATCTCTGTTTTCCTTTATGTGATATTAACCACCATCTCTGTTTGTCCTTTATGTGATATTAACCACCATCTCTGTTTGTCCTTTATGTGATATTAACCACCA
Organism: Coregonus sp. 'balchen'; assembly: GCA_902810595.1. Classification (NCBI taxonomy): domain Eukaryota; kingdom Metazoa; phylum Chordata; class Actinopteri; order Salmoniformes; family Salmonidae; genus Coregonus; species Coregonus sp. 'balchen'. The sequence goes on along the minus strand of LR778277.1, from coordinate 2,397,021 downwards.
TCTCTGTTTGTCCTTATGTGATATTAACCACCATGTCTGTTTGTCCTTTATGTGATATTAACCACCATCTCTGTTTGTCTCTTTATGTGATATTAACCACCATCTCTGTTTGTCCTTTATGTGATATTAACCACCATCTCTGTTTGTCCTTTATGTGATATTAACCACCTTCTCTGTTTGTCCTTTATGTGATATTAACCACCATCTCTGTTTGTCCTTTATGTGATATTAACCACCATCTCTGTTTGTCCTTTATGTGATATTAACCACCATCTCTGTTTGTCCTTTTGTGATATTAACAACCATCTCTGTTTGTCCTTTATGTGATATTAACCACCATCTCTGTTTGTCCTTTATGTGATATTAACCACCATCTCCGTTTGTCCTTTATGTGATATTAACCACCATCTCTGTTTGTCCTTTATGTGATATTAACAACCATCTCTGTTTGTCCTTTATGTGATATTAACCACCATCTCTGTTTGTCCTTTATGTGATATTAACCACCATCTTTGTTTCACTCAGTGATGGTAACAACAGTCAGGGTTGATTTCATGAAGATATTTTCAACACACCAGCAGTATACACACTCAGAGACAAGGAATCAATCAGCTAGATGAGGGGTTTTCCCCATGACATTACCATGATAATATATCAGTGCTGTTTTAAATGATTAAGTCTCCCTCTTGTTGGCCATAGATCCAGGAGGGGGAGGCCAGGCGTCCCAAATGGCATCCTATTTCCTTAGTAGTCCACTACTTTTGACCAGGGCCCACATGGGGACACACTTTTATCTGCCCTATTTCTTAACTCTTATTAATCACATTGATCATTCCAGTCTGACAGCGTTTAGTATCTGTCCCTGAGTCTGAAAGAATTTTGATTGATTGCATTACATCCGTCTTAGCTTCATGATATATACTGACTTCGTAATACATCTCCATGGGAAAATGGTAAACGACGTAATGTCTCAAACACGTCATTCCATGAGTGTTAGAATCGTCAAGGAGACATCCTTGTTAGCAGTTCCAGATAAAAAAAATTAAAAACATAACTCCCACATGATGCACCCACAACCCCAAACCTTGTTTAACACGGCCACCCACACCTTGTTTAACCCGGCCACCCACACCTTGTTTAACCCGGCCACCCACACCTTGTTTAACCTGGCCACCCAAATCTTGTTTAACCCGGCCACCCACACCTTGTTTAACCCGGCCACCCACACCTTGTTTAACCCGGCCACCCACAACTTGTTTAACCCAGACACCCACACTCTAATACTCTGACCAAGGGGTTAGGCGTGTGTGTGTGTGTGTGTGTGTGTGTGTGTGTGCATGTGTGTGTGTGTGTGCGTGTGTGTGCGCGTGTGTGTGTGTGTGTTTGCGTGTTCAAAATGGAGAATCCATGGAGAACCACTGGATGTCTACAGAATGTCACAAGCTTTACAGTGGCTTGCGAAAGTATTCACCCCCCCCCTTGGCATTTTTCCTATTTTGGGGGGTTTGTATCATTTGATTTACACAACATGGCTACCACTTTGAAGATGCAAAATATATTTTGTTTGTGAAACAAACAAGAAGACAAAAAAACAGAAAACTTGAGTGTGCATAACTATACACCTGTTCTGAAAGGCGCCAGAGTCTACAACACCACTAAGCAAGGGGCACCACCAAGCAAGCGGCACCATGAAGACCAAGGAGCTCTCCAAACAGGTCAGGGACAAAGTTGTGGAGAAGTACAGATCAGGGTTGGGTTATAAAAAAATATCCGAAAATTTGAACATCCCCCGGAGCACCATTAAATCAATTATTAAAAAATTGAAAGAATATGGCACCACAACAAACCTGCCAAGAGAGGGCCGCCCACCAAAACTCACGGACCAGGCAAGGAGGGCATTAATCAGAGAGGCAACAAAGAGACCAAAGATAACCCTGAAGGAGCTGCAAAGCTCCACAGCGGAGATTGGAGTATCTGTCCATAGGACCACTTTAAGCCGTACTCTCCACAGAGCTGGGCTTTATGGAAGAGTGGCCAGAAAAAAGCCATCGCTTAAAGAAAAAAAATAAGCAAACACATTTGGTGTTCACCAAATGGCATGTGGGAGACTAAAATTAAGCTTTTTGGCCATCAAGGAAAACGCTATGTCTGGCGCAAACCCAACACCTCTCATCACCCTGAGAACACCATCCCCACAGTGAAGCATGGTGGTGGCAGCATGCTGTGGGAATGTTTTTCATCGGCAGGGACTGGGAAACTGGTCAGAATTTAAGGAATTATGGATTGCGCTAAATACAGGGAAATTCTTGAGGGAAACCTGTTTCAGTCTTCCAGAGATTTGAGACTGGGACGGAGGTTCACCTTCCAGCAGGACAATGACCCTAAGCATACTGCTAAAGCAACACTCGAGTGGTTTAAGGGGAAACATTTAAATATCTTGGAATGGCCTAGTCAAAGCCCAGACCTCAATCCAATTTAGAATCTGTGGTATGACTTAAAGATTGCTGTACACCAGTGGAACCTATCCATCTTGAAGGAGCTGGAGCAGTTTTGCCTTGAAGAATGAGCAAAAATCCCAGTGGCTAGATGTGCCAAGCTTATAGAGACATACCCCAAGAGACTTGCAGCTGTTATTGCTGCAAAAGGTGGCTCTACAAAGTATTGACTTTGGCGAATGATACAAACCCCCCAAAAAATCCATTTCAATTCCAGGTTGTAAGGCAACAAAATAGGAAAAATGCCAAGGGGGGTGAATAGTTTCGCAAGCCACTGTACAGTATGTGTTTCCATCATATTGACTTGTTGTGGATAAAAGGCTGTGTGAGGACCTAGTGCACATAAAAATACCTTCTGTTGTTAAATTCCCCTGTACTGAATAAATAATACAAGTTAAATAGGTTTCCATCACATTTTAAACTCTACTGCTGGTTTTCTCACAAAAAATGTTGCATTAAATAATGAGTTTATCCACTCTGCTATTGGCACACACTAGCCAACAGCTGGCGGATACAGTGGGGGTATAGCGGACATAATGAGATTATTATGGACAAATGGCAGCCAAGCATCGATGATCATGTCACCAGAATAAAACTCTCAATATTTATTGGAAAGGAGCATCAAGCTCCTCACCGTGCACTTTCACCACCCTGTGAAGTTCATCATAATTCATTTAATCTGTAGCCTAATAAACTGCATGCTTTCCAACGAGTCGTAGTGGGAGGACCACACAACATGTCATCGCGTGACTCCAACTTTACTTTGATATGATGGTTATTCTATCCATATTTGCGCATAAAAGCTTTTCCGCCAACATTTCTCGCATAATTCATTTTTCAGAGACAAAAAGATCCTACCTTGTCTAGCGTATTTTGTTTTGTCAACATTTGGAAAGTTTACCTGAAAATGTTCTGTTTCCATCAGGCCTGTTGTGACATTTTTTATCCAAATTGGTACTTTAGAACCCTGGGTGTTAGCCCAGCTAGGCCTTTACTCTACAGCCTGTCTGTCTGGCAGCCTGCATGCCTGTCTGGCTGCCTGCATGTCTGTCTGCCTGCCTGCCTGTCTGTCTATCTGGCTGCCTGCCTGTCTGCCTGCCTGTCTGCCTGCCTGCCTGTCTGGCTGCCTGCCTGCCTGTCTGTCTGGCTGCCTGCCTGTCTGGCTGCATGCTGCATGCTGTATCAGGATGGAAAGTGGGGGTGTGAAGTCTGTCTGTGTATCACTGCAGCTGTGAACAATGTTAAAAGTATTTGTGGTGGAGAGGGGGGGGTTTGGGGGGGGGGGGGGGGGGTTTTGGGGGGTTTTGGGGGTTTTTTTTTTTTTTTTTTTTTTTTGGGGTTTGGGTTTTCGGGGGGGGTTTTTTGGGGGGGGGGGGGGGGGGGGTTTTTAAAAAAGGGGGGGGGGGGGGGGGGGGGGGGCCCCCTTTTTTTTTTTTTTTTTTTTTTTTTTTTTCCTTTTTTTTTTGGGGGCCCCCCTTTTTTTTTCGGGGAAAAAGGTTTGGGTTTTGGGGGGGGGGAAAGGGGTAAAGAATTTTTTTTTTTTTTGGGGGGGTTTTTTTTTTTTTTTTTTTTTCCCTTTTTTTTTTTTTTTTTTTTTTTTTGGGGGGGGGGGGGGGGGGTGGGGGGGGGGGGGGGCCCCCCGGGGGGGGTTTTTTTTTTTTTGGGGGTTTTTTTTTGGGGGGGGGCCGGGTGTTTTTTTTTTTTTTTTTCCCCCCCCCGGGGGGGTCCCCGGCATGGGGAGCTATTTCCTCCTTACTAAAATTAAGCAATGCCCTTAAAGAGAGGGGGTGAGTCAGTTTGTAAATGTGGTTATGTTTTCAGTTTTTTTGGGTGTAATTTTTGGGGTCTTTTATTTTTTTAATTTGTGTGTGTGTGTGTGTTGTTTGTGTTTTTTTTTTGTTGGGGGGTGGGTTTTCCCCCTTTGTTGGTGTTGTTTCTGTTTTTGTTGTGTGTGTGTGTGTGTTTGTTGTAGTGTACCCCTGTGCCCTGTTGTGTGTTTTTGGTTGTAGTTTTGTGTCCTCGGTGTGTATTTTGGTGTTTGGGGAAATTGGTTGATGGGGTTATGGTGTTTCTTTTTGTTTTTTTTTCGTTTGTTTTTTTTTTTGTGTGTGTGGGTTTTTTTGGGCCCCCGTGTTTTGTGTTTTTGTGTGTGTTTTTTGTGTGTGTTGTTTTTGTGTTTTTTGTGTGTGTTTTTTTGTTTGTTTGTTGTTTTTTTTTTTTTTTGTGTGTGCCTCGCCGTTTTGTGTTGTGTTTGTGTTTGTGTGTTTTTTGTTTTTCCCTTTTTCTTGGTTTTTTGGTCCCGTGGGAGCAGAGTACGTAATTAAATTTATATAGGGAGTATGAAAGTCGCCCCTGGAAAGGCGTCTGCAAAATGACGAATGTAAATTTAATAACAGTAATGTGGATTATATACAGTAATTGGGAGTTATATACAGAAATTGGATTTATCGTAATTGATTATATACAGTTGTGGATTTTAAAACGAAAGGGGATTTATAAGTAATGTGGATTTTTTTTAAGTAAGTGGAGTTAAAAGTAATGTTTTTAGTTTATACAGTATTGGATTATATCAGAAAATGGAGTTTTTTGTAATGTGGGTTTCTTGGGGGTTTATCTCATTAATGGGGTTCTTCTAATTTGGGTTATATCGAAATGTGGAGTTTTTTTCGTTTGTGTTTTCGAAATGTGGGTTTTCGTTGTGGGTTTTCAAAAGTGGATTTAATCTAATGGGGGTTATTCAGTTGTGGGTTTTCTTGGGGTTTTCCGTAAGTGGATTTTTACGAAATAGGGTTATTAAAAATGGGGGTTATAACAGAAAATGGGGAGTTTTAAAAGAAATGTGGGTTTAAATACGTTGTGGGTTATATACATTTAAATGGGAGTTATAACATAATGGGGATTTATATAAAATAATGTGGAGTTTATACAAAATGTGGGTTTTTAACAGTAATTGGGTTAATACAGTAATGGGAGTTATATCATAAAGGATTATAACATAATGTGGAGTTTATACAAAAGTGGAGTTATAATAATTGGAGTTATATACAGTAGTGGATTTTATCATTTTGGGGGAATATAAAAAGGGGGTTTTTTAAACCGTAAGGGGGGGTTTATACAGTAATGTGGAGTTATATACGTAATGGGGGTTTATATCAGAAAATTGGAGTTAATACAGTAATGTGGATTTTATATCATATGGGGAGTTATAACAGTAATGTGGATTTTTAATACTTTTAAGTGGGTTATAACAAAATGGGGAGTTTTATCATTACTGGGGGTTTTGTACTTTTTCATGTAAAGGCTTAAACAGACTGAAACAGCTACTGTGGCAAATAAAATCTATAAAAAACATAAGTCATTTTATTTTACGCCATCAGTGCAAGTGTCCGTATGCCATTACATTCAGGGTTCTGCTTTAAAGATTGTAACACATGAAATTGGTTAAGTGTCAAGATAATCAGAGAGAGGATCCAGGTTTCATCCCAAAGGGACCCCCTATTTCCTAAGTGAAATACTTTTAAACAGGGCCTCTGGTCAAAAGTATGCACTTTTAAGGGTAGGGCCTTTTTGATGCAACTTTTTTTCAGAGCCCTCCTCTTTCCCCCCCCCTTCTGACTACAAAAAAAACAC
>LR778277.1:2377382-2390796 GCA_902810595.1 Coregonus sp. 'balchen' | reverse complement strand
GAAAGGAAAAAAGTTGGGGGTCTCTGAAGATTTTACCTTGTAATCTTGCAAGTAAGTCGGGAGCATCAAGATACTTTAATTTTGCCCTAATCCTATGTTCCAATAATAGGGTCCAGCCAAATTCCAGATTACCTCTTGGATGAAATTTTGCCCTCAAATCCAAAATAATGGTGGGCCAAAATAAAAATATGGTTTTCCAAAATTCAATAACGGCCAGCACACAATAACTTTACCTTGGGAAAGGAAACCACACCTATAACTCAACCGAGTGACAGGGGAGCTAGGAGTCGAAACCAGGGCGGGAAACACAAGAACTAGGAACCAGGGGATACACAAGATATAATAACGAGCCGTTCACGACACACAGTAACGTAAACCGAGAGGACAAGGAAAGTGCAGAAAGACACAGTAACGTAACCGAGTGACAGGAAAAGCACCGTAACGTAAACCGAGTGACAGGAGAAAGCACACTAGTAACGTAACCAGAGTGACAGGAAAGCCCACAGTAACGTAACCGAAGTGCAGGAAAGCACACAGGTAACGTAACGAGTGACAGGAAAGCACAACAGTAGCGTAATCCAGTTGACAGGAAAGCACACAGTAACGTAACCGAGTGACAGGAAAGCACACAGTAACGTAACCGAGTGACAGGAAAGCACACAGTAACGTAACCGAGTGACAGGAAAGCACACAGTAACGTAACCGAGTGACAGGAAAGCACACAGTAACGTAACCGAGTGACAGGAAAGCACACAGTAACGTAACCGAGTGACAGGAAAGCACACAGTAACGTAAACCGAGTGACAGGAAAGCACACAGTAACGTAACCGAGTCCCCACTGAAACTAAGTGTGGTTGATTCAAAGTCTTTGAGGTGACCAGAACATGAGTCCTAATAGGGTGGGGAGACAGTAGCCAGTGGTGCTATTGTGTATTTATTAAGGATCCTCATTAGTTCTCGCCAAGGCAGCAGCTATGCCTAGTCTTCCTGGTAAGGGTCTACATAGTCTGCTAAACATCTGTTATAACCTCCCTGCTCCACTCAGCCAGGGTAGGGGTATATATCGTCTGTTGTACAGGCAGTTTATTAGGTACACCACCCCGTTCACGAAAAATGGTTTGCTCCTACAGACAGTGAGTCACGTGACCGTGGCTCGGTATATAAAGCGGGCAGACAGGCATCGAGGCATTCAGTTACTGTTCAGTTGAACGAGAGAATGGGCAAAACGAGTGACCTAAGAGACTTTGAGCGTCGGTGCCAGTATCTCAGAAAACGGCCGGCCTCCTGGGCTTTTCACGCACAACAGTTTCTAGGGTTTACTGAGAATGGTGCGACAAACAAAAAACATGCAGCGGTCCTGTGGGCGAAAACCGCTCGTTGGAGAGGGGTCGAAGGAGAATGGCAAGAATCGCGCTACCTGCCCGAATGCATAGTGCCAACTGTAAAGTTTGGTGGAGGAGGAATAATGGTCTGGGGCTGTTTATCATGGTTCGGGCTAGGCCCCTTAGTTCCAGTGAAGGGAAATCTTAACGCTACAGCATACAATGACATTCTAGACTATTCTGTTCTTCCATCTTTGCGGCAACAGTTTGGGGACGGCCCTTTCGCGTTTCAGCATGACAATGCCCCCGTGCACAAAGCGAGGTCCATACAGAAATGGTTTGTCGAGATCGGTGTGGAAGAACTTGACTGGCCTGCACAGAGCCCTGACCTCAACCCCATCGAACACCTTTGGGATGAATTGGAACGCCGACTGCGTGCCAGGCCTAATCGCCCAACATCAGTGCCCTACCTCACTAATGCTCTTGTGGCTGAATGGAAGCAAGTCCCCGCAGCAATTTTCCAACATCTAGTGGAAATCCTTCCCAGAAGAGTGGAGGCTGTTATAGCAGCAAAGGAGGGATCAACTCCATATTAATGGCCATGGTTTTGGAGTGAGATGTTCGACGAGCAGGTGTCCACATTCTATCCTACCACGCAAAGGCACTATGGATGTATTTTCCCTGGTTGACACAGACATTCTCAGGAAAGTGACATCACAACTTAAGCCTTCTACCTGCCTTCTCGATCCTATCCCCACCACCTTCTTCAAACCAGTTTTTAATTGGATATCTGAAGAAGTGCAAGCTATTGTTAATCACTCCCTGTTCACAGGCACTTTCCCCACTGCACTAAAAACAGCTATGGTGAACCCCCTTTCTGAAGAAAAGTCATCTAGTTTCTTCAACTGTTAGTTTTATGCCAATCTCCAACTTTCCATTCTTAAGCAAAATTCTGAAAAAATTGGTGTTCAAACAGCAAAATGATTTTTTTTATGTGGCACCTGTATTTTTGAAAAATGTGTGCCCAGCACAGAGACAGTCTTAGTTAAAGTGGTCAATGAACTTAAAGCCAACACAGAAACCAAACAGCTTTCTGTCCTTGTACTCCTAGATGTAAGTGCTATATTCAAAACTGTTGACCATGATGTCCTTCTGGAGAGGTGGTTGGCCAGTTCTACATTGGTTTGGGACCTATTTACCCAGTCAAGAGTTTTTTTGTCACCCTTGGTGAACATAACTCAGAGAAAATACATATCATATGTCGCCTTCCACAAGGTTTGAATTTGGGTCCGGTACTGTTCAGTTTATATATGTTGCCCCTTGGCAGCGTTATCAGAAAAGCACAGCATTGATTTTCACTGCTACGCAGACGACACACAACTTTACATTTCTGTGTCACCAGAGGATTTTAGCTCCACGGATAAATTATTAGACCGTATCAGTGATTTAAATACTTAGATGGCTCACAACTTCCTCCAGCTAAATCAAGACAAGACCGAGGTACTTCCTTTTGGAGCCAAAGCACAGAGAGAGAATCTGGCTGCACATTATAATTCACAGGCAATAAAGATGAAACACCAGCTAAAAAACCTAGGTGTTGTTTTAGATTCTGAACTCAATTGTGAATCACACATTAGGAATGTGACCAAAATAGCTTTTTACCACCTGAGGAACATTGCCAAGGTGCGGCCGTTTCTCTCTCAGGCTGATACAGAGAGACTCATCCATGCTTTTATTACAAGCAGGCTTGACTACTGTAATGCTCTCCTGTCTGGTCTACCCAAGAAAGCCATTGGTCAACTGCAAAACATACAGAATGGTGCAGCACGGGTACTGACCGAGACCAGACGGAGAGCACACATTACACCGGTTTTAGGGTCTCTGCACTGGCTGCCTGTGAGTTTTGGAATTAATTTAAAGATTGTTTTATTGGTTTTTAAATCAATCCACGATTGTGCACCTCAGTACATGTCAGACATGCTTTTAAAGTTATGTACCCAGTAGGTCCCTCAGGTCCTCTGGCACTGGCCTTTTAACTACCCCAAACCCAGGACCAAGAGGTATGGAGAGGCAGCCTTTAGTTACTATGCCCCCAGCCTCTGGAACAGCCAGAGAACCTGAGGGGGGCTGAAACTGGACCAAGAGGCATGGAGAGGCAGCCTTTAGTTACTATGCCCCCAGCCTCTGGAATAGCCTGAGAACCTGATGGGGGCTGAAACTGGACATATTTAAAAGAGATCTTAAAACATCTTTTTAGCTTTGCTTTTCCTCAGGAGGCTTTTTAGTCGTTCAGTTTGTCATTCTTTTGTTTTGATCTTGTGTTTGTAGTAAATATTTCAGATTTTATTTTCATTTTTATTTTTTAAACGTTTTTTTTCCTGTAAAGCACATTGCGTTGCATTCCATGTCAGAAATGTGCTGTATAAATAAAGCTCGATTTGATTGAACAGCTACAAAAAAAAGTGAAGTTAACATTAACATAACATAAGTTAACATAAGTGGGTGCGTCACAATATCTATCAATTTAACCATCTTTTGCAGTAAAATATTTTGATGGGAGACCTTAGCAATATGGGAAAAACATGGTTGTGCTTTGTTCTACCTCGGGGTATCTCAAGAACTAAAGCCCTTTTTGAGGATTGGACACAAGCCTATAGTCAGAGGGTCTCTGGTCTCCGATTTCTGGCACTGCCTCAAAGGGCCACAGGACTATGTATGAAAAACATGGTTCCTAATTGTTATTCACTTAGGAGGGTCTCTCATACAGCGCAGAGCTTCCACTAGGGCTGGGAATTGCCAGGGACAATCACAATACGATATTAAGGTGCCTGTACGATTCAACACTGTGATTTTTTATTGCGATTCGATGTTCCAAACATATACGATATTATCACGATACTTAGGTGCTGATACGATAGGTATTGCGATTCTATATGTATTTGCGATTCGATACTGTGATTTGATGTTCCAAACATATTGCTGACTATGTCTGCTGCAGAGAGACGACAGAGAGCGTGAGAAAATTGGTTTTGATCAAGTCAAGGAAATAAACAATTTTTTTTAAAAGAAGATGGAGTACAAGCTATAGGATGAAAAATACTGGAGTTTTGGTACAGCCAACTAGCGCAAAAAATAATATTGTGATATAGTCAAAACGATACGGTATATCGTCAAAAATAATATCCCGACATGTAACTATCGATTCCCCCCCCCCCCCCCCCCCCCCCCCCCCCCCCCCCCCCCCCCACCCCCCCCCCCCCCCCCCCCCCCCCCCCCCCCCCCGCCACTATCTTACACATATAATATAATATAATAATATAATAATAATGAACACCATACCCTAATCCATTTGGCACCATTAGGTAAGGACAGAACAGGAATGATGATGCCCTACACTCAAGTGTACACATAGAGGAAGGAACACTACGGCCAAAGATTTACATTAGACTTGTGTTTCTAGTGCTTGTAATGCATATTGATATTCATTCATGTGCTAGATAACTATTGGACCCTACAGCCTCTTGATTGAGTTAATGTTACGAGATGCCTAGGCTTCAAGGCCCATGACGTGCTCTCTCCAACAGTGAAAATAAATAGTTGTATTTGCACACAGAAACATCAAACAATCTGAATAAATTCATGTAATACTACATTTTGATTTAAAGCACCTTTCAAAAAACCCAATGACCCCGCTGTAAAGAGAGAGAAAAAAAAGCAAGGATAAAATCATTATAAAGTGCGAGTTCCTCTGTAGTTTTTCGCCTGTGAGTTCCTAAATGGACACTGATTCTGTTGTCGCTGCTGTGAACTCTACAGCTGTGACCAACAACAACAGTGGCCAAGAGCTGTGCTGCTGCTACGGTAACAAACGTAGTCATTTCACTGAATAATCTTTTTACATCTAATGAGATTGCCCATTGTCAGTGAGTTCAATTTAGTTTATTGACAATTTATTTTTATTTTTACGATAGCAAAGCACATTCATAAACTAGAAGGGGTCATTTTCCTGAAGAAAAATGTTGACTTGTCCAAAAGTATTTTTATGGTAGTCGAAAAAGACTATGGCTTTGTGTCTATCTACCTAATAATTATATTATAGTAGTTATATCTATCTACCTAATAATACTAATGATGTTATAATAGTAGTATGTATCAAATAATATTATAATAAGCTGAACAAAAATATAAACGCAACATGCAACAATTTCAACGATTTTACTGAGTTACAGTTCATATAAGGAAATCAGTCAATTGAAATAAATTCATTAGGCCCTAATCTATGGATTTCACATGTCTTTATTACGGACAGAAATACTCCTCAGTTTCATCAGCTGTCCGGGTGGCTGGTCTCAGACGATCCCGCTGGTGAAGAAGCCGAATGTGGAGGTCCTGGGCTGGCGTGGTTACACGTGGTCTGCGGTTGTGAGGCCGGTTGGACGTACTGCCAAATTCTCTAAGATGACATTGGAGGCGGCTTATGGTAGAGAAATGAACATTCAATTCTCTGGCAACAGCTCTGGTGGACATTCCTGCAGTCAGCATGCCAATTGAACGCTCCCGCAAAACTTTACATCTGTTGCATTGTGTCACGTGACAAAACCGCACATTTTAGAGAGGCCATTTATTATTATTATTATTGTCAGTTAAGAACAAATTCTTATTTACAATGACGGCCTGCCAAAAGGCCTGCGGGGCTGGGATTAAAAATATAGGACAAAACACACGTCACGACAAGAGACACCACAACACTACATAAAGAGAGACACCACAACACTACATAAAGAGAGACACCACAACACTACATAAAGAGAGACACCACAACACTACATAAAGAGAGACACCACAACACTACATAAAGAGAGACACCACAACACTACATAAAGAGAGACACCACAACACTACATAAAGAGAGACCTAAGACAACAACATAGCATGGCAGCAACACATGACAACACAGCATGGTAGCAACACCACATGACAACAACACAACATGGTAGCAGCACAACATGGCAGCAACACAACATGGCAGCAACACAACATGGTAGCAACACAACATGGCAGCAACACAACATGGTAGCAGCACAAAACATGGTACAAACATTATTGGGCACAGACAACAGCACAAAGGGCAAGACGGTAGAGACAACAATACATAAAAGCGTCTGCTAGATGGCATATTATTATTATTATTATTATTACATTACGCCAAGCAGCCACAACTGTCAGTAAGAGTGTCCATGATTGAGTCTTTGAATGAAGAGATGAAGATAAAATGGTCCAGTTTGAGAGTTTTCTTTGCAGCTCGTTCCAGTTGCTAGCTGCAGCGAACTGAAAAGAGGAGCGACTCAGGGATGTTTGTGCTTTGGGGACCTTTAACAGAATGTGACTGGCAGAGAACGGCTGTTGTATGTGGAGGATGAGGGCTGCAGTAGGTATCTCAGATAGGGGGGAGTGAGGCCTAATTGTCCCCAGTACAAGGTCCACCTGTGTAATGATCATGCTGTTTTAATCAGCTTTTTGATATGCCACACCTGTCAGGTGGATGGATTATCTTGGCTAAGGAGACATGCTCACTAACGGATTTAAAACATTTGTGCACATCTTTATGTGCTTATAGAACATTTCTGGGATCTTTTATTTCAGCTCATGAAACATGGGACCAACACTTTACATGTTGCGTTTATATTTTTGTTCAGTATAGTTAGTTGTATCTATCTACCCAATAATATTATTATAATAGTTAGATCCTACTAACTATTATAATATTATTATTAAGAGGTAGATATATCCTACTATCTACCTAATAAAAAATATTATAATAGTTAATAGTATCTATCTACCTAATAATATTATTATAATAGTTAGTAGTATCTACAGTGAGGAGAACAAGTATTTGATACACTGCCGATTTTGCAGGTTTTCCTACTTACAAAGCATGTAGAGGTCTGTAATTTTTATCATAGGTACACTTCAACTGTGAGAGACAGAATCTAAAACAAAAATCCAGAAAATCACATTGTATGATTTTTAAGTAATTCATTTGCATTTTATTGCATGACATAAGTATTTGATCACCTACCAACCAGTAAGAATTCCGGCTCTCACAGACCTGTTAGTTTTTCTTTAAGAAGCCCTCCTGTTCTCCACTCATTACCTGTATTAACTGCACCTGTTTGAACTCGTTACCTGTATAAAAGACACCTGTCCACACACTCAATCAAACAGACTCCAACCTCTCCACAATGGCCAAGACCAGAGAGCTGTGTAAGGACATCAGGGATAAAATTGTAGACCTGTACAAGGCTGGGATGGGCTACAGGACAATGGACAAGCAGCTTGGTGAGAAGGCAACAACTGTTGGCACAATTATTAGAAAATGGAAGAAGTTCAAGATGACGGTCAATCACCCTCGGTCTGGGGCTCCATGCAAGATCTCACCTCGTGGGGCATCAATGATCATGAGGAAGGTGAGGGATCAGCCCAGAACTACACGGCAGGACCTGGTCAATGACCTGAAGAGAGCTGCGACCACAGTCTCAAAGAAAACCATTAGTAACACACTACGCCGTCATGGATTAAAATCCTGCAGCGCACGCAAGGTCCCCCTGCTCAAGCCAGCGCATGTCCAGGCCCGTCTGAAGTTTGCCAATGACCATCTGGATGATCCAGAGGAGGAATGGGAGAAGGTCATGTGGTCTGATGAGACAAAAATAGAGCTTTTTGGTCTAAACTCCACTCGCCGTGTTTGGAGGAAGAAGAAGGATGAGTACAACCACAAGAACACCATCCCAACCGTGAAGCATGGAGGTGGAAACATCATTCTTTGGGGAGGCTTTTCTGCAAAGGGGACATGACAACTGCACCGTATTGAGGGGAGGATGGATGGGGCCATGTATCGCAAGATCTTGGCCAACAACCTCCTCCCCTCAGTAAGAGCATTGAAGATGGGTCGTGGCTGGGTCTTCCAGCATGACAACGACCCGAAACACACAGCCAGGGCAACTAAGGAGTGGCTCCGTAAGAAGCATCTGGTCTGGAGTGGCCTAGCCAGTCTCCAGACCTGAACCCAATAGAAAATCTTTGGAGGGAGCTGAAAGTCCGTATTGCCCAGCGACAGCCCCGAAACCTGAAGGATCTGGAGAAGGTCTGTATGGAGGAGTGGGCCAAAATCCCTGCTGCAGTGTGTGCAAACCTGGTCAAGACCTACAGGAAACGTATGATCTCTGTAATTGCAAACAAAGGTTTCTGTACCAAATATTAAGTTCTGCTTTTCTGATGTATCAAATACTTATGTCATGCAATAAAATGCAAATTAGTTACTTTAAAATCATACAATGTGATTTTCTGGATTTTTGTTTTAGATTCCGTCTCTCACAGTTGAAGTGTACCTATGATAAAAATGACAGACCTGTACATGCTTTGTAAGTAGGAAAACCTGCAAAATCGTCAGTGTATCAAATACTTGTTCTCCCCACTGTATCTAACCAATAATGATAGTATAATATTGAGTAGTATCTATCTAAATAATAATAATAATACTTCTACCCAAACCTGAGCTGAACCCTTTAAGGAATCATCAGACAGTGACTCTGAGGCCGTTCTGCTCCCCAATTGGGCTGTTCTGTTACCCATGGGGCCGTTCTGTTACCCATGGGGCCCTTCTGTTACCCATGGGGCCGTTCTGTTACCCATGGGGCCCTTCTGTTACCCATGGGCCCTTCTGCTCCCCAATTGGGCTGTTCTGTTACCCATGGGCCCTTCTGTTAACCATGGGGCCCTTCTGTTACCCATGGGCCCTTCTGTTACCCATGGGGCCGTTCTGTTACCCATGGGGCCCTTCTGTTACCCATGGGGCCCTTCTGTTACCCATGGGCCCTTCTGCTCCCCAATTGGGCTGTTCTGTTACCCATGGGCCCTTCTGTTACCCATGGGCCCTTCTGTTACCCATGGGCCCTTCTGTTACCCATGGGGCCCTTCTGTTACCCATGGGGCCCTTCTGTTACCCATGGGGCCCTTCTGTTACCCATGGGGCCTTCTGTTAACCATGGGGCCCTTCTGTTACCCATGGGCCCTTCTGTTAACCATGGGGCCCTTCTGTTACCCATGGGGCCCTTCTGTTAACCATGGGGCCCTTCTGTTACCCATGGGGCCTTCTGTTACCCATGGGCCCTTCTGTTAACCATGGGGCCTTTCTGTTAACCCTGGGCCCTTCTGTTACCCATGGGCCCTTCTGTTACCCATCGGCCCTTCTGTTACCCATGGGCCCTTCTGTTACCCATGGGCCCTTCTGTTACCCATGGGGCCCTTCTGTTTTCTGTTACCCATGGGCCCTTCTGTTACCCATGGGGCCATGGCACCCCTTCTCCTCTGATGGCCCCCCAGAGGCAAGGAGTCTCAGAGCAGCGAGAGGGACTGTTAACCACTAGTTACCTCATGTCTTACTACTGTTTATCCAGTATTGTTTCTCTGCATGTTGGCAGACGTGTAAAAGTAGCTTGTTCTCACTGCTGTGTTGACCGTGTTGTCTGGTGAATACAGCAGCAGAGTGATAACACAGGGTACTCATCATCTTCCTGTAGAAACCGTGTTGTCTGGTGAATACAGCAGCAGAGTGATAACACAGGGTACTCATCATCTTCCTGTAGAAACCGTGTTGTCTGGTGAATACAGCAGCAGTGATAACACAGGGTACTCATCATCTTCCTGTAGAAACCGTGTTGTCTGGTGAATACAGCAGCAGAGTGATAACACAGGGTACTCATCATCTTCCTGTAGAAACCGTGTTGTCTGGTGAATACAGCAGCAGAGTGATAACACAGGGTACTCATCATCTTCCTGTAGAAACCGTGTTGTCTGGTGAATACAGCAGCAGAGTGATAACGCAGGGTACTCATCTTCTTCCTGTAGAAACTGGAGGAGGAGAAGGGAAAGAAAGAGCAGGAACGCCAGGAGATCGACAAGGACAGGAGGGAGAGGGACAAGGAGAGGGAGAGAGAGAGGGAGCGCCGGGACCGCGAGAGGGAGAAGGAGAGAGAGAAGGAGCTGGAAAGAAACGACAACAACAAGGAGAGAGAGCGGGACAGAGACCGGGACCGGATCGATCGGGAACGTGACCGGACGAAGGAGAGAGAAAGGGAGAGGGGAGAGAGGGAACGAGGAGAGAGGGAACGAGGAGAGAGGGAACGAGGAGAGCGGGAACGAGGAGAGAGGGAACGAGGAGAGCGGGAACGCGTGAAGGAGAGGAGTCGAGAAGTCAGCAAAGACCGCAGTAGATCCAGGTTGGTATGAGGTTAACTCTGAAACAGCCTGAACCCAGATCCAGGTTGGTATGAGGTTAACACTGAAACAGCCTGATCCAGGTTGGTATGAGGTTAACTCTGAAACAGCCTGATCCAGGTTGGTATGAGGTTAACACTGAAACAGCCTGATCCAGGTTGGTATGAGGTTAACTCTGAAACAGCCTGATCCAGGTTGGTATGAGGTTAACTCTGAAACAGCCTGAACCCAGATCCAGGTTGGTATGAGGTTAACACTGAAACAGCCTGAACCCAGATCCAGGTTGGTATGAGGTTAACTCTGAAACAGCCTGAACCCAGATCCAGGTTGGTATGAGGTTAACACTGAAACAGCCTGAACCCAGATCCAGGTTGGTATGAGGTTAACACTGAAACAGCCTGAACCCAGATCCAGGTTGGTATGAGGTTAACACTGAAACAGCCTGAACCCAGATCCAGGTTGGTATGAGGTTAACACTGAAACAGCCTGAACCCAGATCCAGGTTGGTATGAGGTTAACTCTGAAACAGCCTGAACCCAGATCCAGGTTGGTATGAGGTTAACTCTGAAACAGCCTGAACCCAGATCCAGGTTGGTATGAGGTTAACACTGAAACAGCCTGAACCCAGATCCAGGTAGGTATGAGGTTAACACTGAAACAGCCTGAACCCAGATCCAGGTTGGTATGAGGTTAACACTGAAACAGCCTGAACCCTGATCCAGGTAGGTATGAGGTTAACACTGAAACAGCCTGAACCCAGATCCAGGTTGGTATGAGGTTAACACTGAAACAGCCTGAACCCAGATCCAGGTTGGTATGAGGTTAACACTGAAACAGCCTGAACCCAGATCCAGGTTGGTATGAGGTTAACACTGAAACAGCCTGAACCCAGATCCAGGTTGGTATGAGGTTAACACTGAAACAGCCTGAACCCAGATCCAGGTTGGTATGAGGTTAACACTGAAACAGCCTGAACCCAGATCCAGGTTGGTATGAGGTTAACACTGAAACCAGCCTGAACCCAGAATCCAGGTTGGTATGAGGTTAACACTGAAAACAGCCTGAACTCAGGATCCAGGTTGCTATGAGGTTAACACTGAAACAGCCTGAACCCGATCCAGGTTGGTATGAGGTTAACACTGAAAACAGCCTGAACCCAGATCCAGGTTGGTATGAGGTTAACACTGAAAACAGCCTGAACCCTGATCCAGGTTGGTATGAGGTTAACACTGAAAACAGCCTGAACCCAGATCCAGGTTGGTATGAGGTTAACACTGAAACAGCCTGAACCCAGATCCCAGGTTGGTATGAGGTTAACACTGAAACAGCTGAACCCAGATCCAGGTTGGTATGAGGTTAACACTGAAACAGCCTGAACCCAGATCCAGGTTGGTATGAGGTTAACACTGAAACAGCCTGAACCCAGATCCAGGTTGGTATGAGGTTAACACTGAAACAGCCTGAACCCAGATCCAGGTTAGGTATGAGGTTTAACACTGAAACAGCCTGAACCCAGATCCAGGTTGGTATGAGGTTAACACTGAAACAGCCTGAACCCAGATCCAGGTTGGTATGAGGTTAACACTGAAACAGCCTGAACCCAGATCCAGGTTGGTATGAGGTTAACACTGAAACAGCCTGAACCCAGATCCAGGTTGGTATGAGGTTAACACTGAAACAGCCTGAACCCAGATCCAGGTTGGTATGAGGTTAACACTGAAACAGCCTGAACCCAGATCCAGGTTGGCTATGAGGTTAACACTGAAACAGCCTGAACCCAGATCCAGGTTGGTATGAGGTTAACACTGAAACAGCCTGAACCCAGATCCAGGTTGGTATGAGGTTAACACTGAAACAGCCTGAACCCAGATCCAGGTTGGTATGAGGTTAACACTGAAACAGCCTGAACCCAGATCCAGGTAGGTATGAGGTTAACACTGAAACAGCCTGAACCCAGATCCAGGTTGGTATGAGGTTAACACTGAAACAGCCTGAACCCAGATCCAGGTTGCTATGAGGTTAACACTGAAACAGCCTGAACCCAGATCCAGGTTGGTATGAGGTTAACACTGAAACAGCCTGAACCCAGATCCAGGTTGGTATGAGGTTAACACTGAAACAGCCTGAACCCAGATCCAGGTTGGTATGAGGTTAACACTGAAACAGCCTGAACCCAGATCTAGGTTGGTATGAGGTTAACACTGAAACAGCCTGAACCCAGATCCAGGTTGGTATGAGGTTAACACTGAAACAGCCTGAACCCAGATCCAGGTTGGTATGAGGTTAACACTGAAACAGCCTGAACCCAGATCCAGGTTGGTATGAGGTTAACACTGAAACAGCCTGAACCCAGATCCAGGTTGGTATGAGGTTAACACTGAAACAGCCTGAACCCAGATCCAGGTTCCAGGCTGAATACAGACATCTGGTCAGCTGTAGAAGTGGTGAGTGTTTTAAAGTCACGTCTCTCTGTGTGTCTCTTCCTGTAGAGAACGGAGCCGTGATGAGAAACAGCACGACCGTGAGGAGGACCAGGAGGAGGCGTACGAACGCAGGAAACAGGAGAGGAAGATGAGGGACAAGGAGGCTGCCTACCAGGAAGTGAGTTAGACACGTCGTCCCACGTTGACGAGGCTTGGGCCGAATGTATACCCTACGCAAGAACGACACGCCGTTAAGTTGCAGAAATACACTGTAATATTGCCTTGCTAACTGCTTCCTGCTAATTATGCTTTTCCCGCTGCAATATGCTGTCGTAGCGCGGAACGGCGCGGAACACAGCCAGTCTGAACTCTTTCTGATGTCTCGTTCCCTCA
>LR778277.1:2334882-2372382 GCA_902810595.1 Coregonus sp. 'balchen' | reverse complement strand
TGGGTGAGTTAGGACTACTCTGACTGGTTGAGTTAGGACTACTGGGTGAGTTAGGACTACTGGGTGAGTTAGGACTACTCTGACTGGTTGAGTTAGGACTACTCTGACTGGGTGAGTTGGGACTACTTTGACTGGGTGAGTTAGGACTACTCTGACTGGGCGAGTTAGGACTACTCTGACTGGGTGAGTTAGGACTACTGGGTGAGTTAGGACTACTCTGACTGGTTGAGTTAGGACTACTCTGACTGGGTGAGTTAGGACTACTGGGTGAGTTAGGACTACTCTGACTGGTTGAGTTAGGACTACTCTGACTGGGTGAGTTAGAACTACTCTGACTGGGCGAGTTAGGACTACTCTGACTGGGTGAGTTAGGACTACTCTGACTGGGCGAGTTAGGACTACTCTGACTGGGTGAGTTAGGACTACTCTGACTGGGTGAGTTAGGACTACTGGGTGAGTTAGGACTACTCTGACTGGGTGAGTTAGGACTACTGGGTGAGTTAGGACTACTCTGACTGGTTGAGTTAGGACTACTCTGACTGGGTGAGTTAGGACTACTGGGTGAGTTAGGACTACTCTGACTGGGTGAGTTAGGACTACTCTGACTGGGTGAGTTAGGACTACTCTGACTGGGTGAGTTAGGACTACTCTGACTGGGTGAGTTAGGACTACTCTGACTGGGTGAGTTAGGACTACTCTGACTGGGTGAGTTAGGACTACTCTGACTGGGTGAGTTAGGACTACTGGGTGAGTTAGGACTACTCTGACTGGTTGAGTTAGGACTACTCTGACTGGGTGAGTTAGAACTACTCTGACTGGGTGAGTTAGAACTACTCTGACTGGGCGAGTTAGGACTACTCTGACTGGGTGAGTTAGGACTACTCTGACTGGGTGAGTTAGGACTACTCTGACTGGGTGAGTTAGGACTACTGGGTGAGTTAGGACTACTCTGACTGGGTGAGTTAGGACTACTGGGTGAGTTAGGACTACTCTGACTGGGTGAGTTAGGACTACTGGGTGAGTTAGGACTACTCTGACTGGTTGAGTTAGGACTACTGGTTGAGTTAGGACTACTGGGTGAGTTAGGACTACTCTGACTGGGTGAGTTAGGACTACTGGGTGAGTTAGGACTACTGGGTGAGTTAGGACTACTGGGTGAGTGGTGTTGTATGTCTATCTATATGCAGGGGTTAAAGTTCTCAGTCACTGTGACGGATTTCCGTCATGATTGTTGTTGATACACCGATGTTCAGACGAAGGGAATTTATGCGTACCACCGGGCGCTCAACTCAACTCAACTCAAACCGGGCGCTCAACTTAGTCAGTGGTGTGTAACCTACAGTAGCTGCTGTCGAAGTCATTCATAGCCTCTACTCAGCAGGTTAGCATGGGCGGGAGTTTCGTCTTTCCATGGTGACATCACCATGCGGTAAGTTGGTTCATAGACCAATAACAAAGAGAGTTCCAAACCTCTCTGCCAATAACAGCTAAATTATTTGATATTGATATAAAAACTGCTGCATTGGGCATTTAACATCATTTTAACCAAGATGGAAATTATATTTTAGATGGTGTCGGCATAAATTTATTTTTATTCATTTCGGGGTAGAATGGCCTTTTCAAAAGTCACCAGAACAGAGCTTCTCAGTCCTACATATAAATGATCCCGGGGAGGACCCCGTAGCCCTTAAGCAAGGGGACTGGAATTGGTCAAACTCGCAGTTTTAATACATGTACAAAATGATCCTCTTTCCCTAAAAGCATGATGGTCATGGCTATCTTACATGAAAGGGGAGGTTAACTTGGCCCCAGACAATCCATCTGAGATCGACTTAAGCTTCAGTCATGTTTGCTTTAACCCCTCTACACAGTGCCTTCAGAAAGTATTCATACCCCTTGACTTATTCCACATTGTGTTGTTTTACAGGCTGAATTCAAAATGGATTCAATATATGTTTTTTGCCTGTGCTTAGCTCTATTCCGTTTATTTTTATTCAAAGAAAACTCCACAGTCCTTGCCGATGACAAGCATACCCATAACATGATGCAGCCACCACCATGCTTAAAAATACGATTTTTTTGTTGCAATTTTACTTTAGTGCCGTATCGCAAACAGGATGCATGTTTTGGAATATTTTTTATTCTGTACAGGCTTCCTTCTTTTCACTCACCATCCAAAGTGTAATTACACCATCCAAAGTGTAATTAATAACTTCACCATTCTTAAAGGGATATTCAATTTTTGTTTTAATTTTAATTTTAAAGAAGGTGTCCTTTGCGAGGCACTGGAAAACCTCCCTGGTCTTTGTGGTTGAATCTGTGTTTGAAATTCACTGCTCGACTGAGGGACCTTACAGATAATTGTATGTGTGGGGTACAGAGATGAGGTAGTCATTCAAAAATCATGTTAAACACTATTATTGCACACAGAGTGAGTCCATGCAACTTATTATGTGACTTGTTAAGCACATTTTTACTCCTGAACCTATTTAGGCTTGCCATGACAAAGGGGTTGAATACTTATTGACTCAAGACGTTTCAGCTTTTCATTTTTTATTAATTTGTAAACATTTCTAAAAACATAATTCCACTTTGACGTTATGGGGTATTGTGTGTAGGCCAGTGACAGAAAATCTCAATTGAATTCATTTCAAATTCAGGCTGTAACACAACAAAATGTGGAAAAATTATTGTTCCCTATTTAAACCATTGTTTCTCCTATACAGGAAAGAGAGGAGCGAGCAGGCAACAAAAGAGAGAGGAGAGGAGGGAGACTAGCGAGGAGGAAAGGAAGAGAAACATGGGGGTAGGAGGAGGCGCAGCACGCGAGAGAGAGGGGGGCGAGGACAGAGGACACGGGCGGGAGGAGGCGCGAGCCGGAGGCGAGGAAGAGCAGAGAGAGCGCGAGAGAGAGAGAGGCGAAGGGAGACGAGAAGAGAAGAGAGAGAGAGAGGAGAGAGGGGACGAGAGAGAGAAGGCGGAGCGGAGAGAGAGACAGCCAGAGAGCAAGGAGAGGAGAGAGAGGCAGAGAGAGAGCCGAGTCCGGGCGAGAGAGAGAGAGAGAGAGAAGAGCGAGGCGAGGGAGAGCGAGCGCGCGCGAAGAGAGAGAGCGAGAGGAGAGCGCGGCGCGGCGAGAGCGAGACGGGCGCGGAGCGGCGGGAGCGGCGGCGCGCGCGCGGCGCGGCGCGGGGAGAGGCGCGCGGCGGCGCGCGCGGCGGGCCGCGAGCGCGCCGGAGGCCGCGGGGAGAGAGCGAGCGAGGAGCGCGCGCGCGAGCGCGGAGGCGGGAGCGGGAGCGCGGCGCCGCGGAGGCCAGAAGAGAGAAGGCAAACGCGCGCCGCGCGCGCGCGAGCCAAGGGCGCGAGCGAGCGCGCGCGCGCCGCGCGCCGCGCGAGCGCGCCGCGCCGAGAGCAGGAAAGAAGACCCTCGGGAGCCGGCGCTCCGCCGGCCCGCGCGGCCGGCGCGCGCCGCCCGAGAGAAAAAAGGCCCGACGCGCCCGCGCGC
Source organism: Coregonus sp. 'balchen' (assembly GCA_902810595.1). NCBI lineage: Eukaryota > Metazoa > Chordata > Actinopteri > Salmoniformes > Salmonidae > Coregonus > Coregonus sp. 'balchen'. The sequence goes on along the minus strand of LR778277.1, from coordinate 2,368,880 downwards.
TGCGGACCTGCTCGCGCCGCTCGCTCTGCGGCTACGAAAACAGGGGTCTGCGCTCTCGTGCTCGCTCTCCGTCCGAGCTCTCCGACGAAAACATCGCTCTTCGCCTCTCTCTACTGCGCTCTCTCCTCTCTCTCTCTCTCTCCTTCCCTCTCTCTCTCTCCTTCCCTACTATAAACCATTGTTTCTCTCTCTCTCCTTCCCCAGGCGCCGGCGCCAGCCCCAACCACCAGATCCACACTGGGAGTAAACGTAAGAAGCTGGCCAACGTCGACAGCGTCTTCAACAAGTTTGGAGAGGAGGAGGCCGACGAGGCTCCCCGTAAACGTAAGCTGGTTCCGCTGGACTACGGTGAGGAGGACAAGAGCCTGGGTCTGGACGGGGCGGAGGGAGAGCAGGGAGGACACAACACAGAGGAGAAACGGAAACACATCAGGACTCTCATCGAGAAGATCCCTACGGCCAGACCTGATCTGTTCAACTACCCTCTGGACTGGACCGCCGTGGACTCGGTAAGGAGGACGAGGAGGGGGCAGTGGAGGGGCCCCGTAGGACCTGGTCTTATGGGTAGATTACTGGGATTTACATCAACATAATGTACTTGATTTAAAAGGGTCAGGCTGCTGTGGTTCCTAGCCTGGTCCCTGATCTGTTTGTGTTATCAATTCAACTCCCAATTGATTTCCCCCCCCATCCCCATCACTAGTGGCAAGGAGTGGAATGATAGCACAAAACAGACTGGTACCCAGGCTAGAGCTCCTTTCCCTAGATATGGAGTAAACAACACAACAATGTCTTTATCTGCCTGTCAACAAACTTCCCAGTAGGAGAGAGGCAGCAAAACACGGGGGAAGGTAGTCAACCAGCTTCCCAGTAGGAGAGAGGCAGCAAAACACGGGGGAAGGTAGTCAACCAGCTTCCCAGTAGGAGAGAGGCAGCAAAACACGGGGGAAGGTAGAACTGCCACTGGCTATGCTTTGGAAGTGTGGATTTATATTCCAGACGTGGGACCACTAAGTCACGTCATTTATATGTAAATTAGAGTTCGGAGCATATGAATGCAACATTTTTTTTTTCTTCCTCTGTAATTGTCCCGGAGATTGTTGTCGGAGATGTGCTATCGCTTTAGGTTTTGCGCGCGCCGCGGCTGACCATTTTAATCGCACCGGTAGAGAAAATTGTGTGTAGATTTTGGGTTACTGCGTCTCTCCACTTTAAAGCACACCAAAGTCTGAAAACCTCGTTCTTCCCGTCTCAGACTCTGATGGAGCGTCGCATCAGGCCCTGGATCAACAAGAAGATCATAGAGTACATCGGAGAGGAGGAAGCTACGCTAGTCGACTTCGTTTGTTCAAAGGTGAGTTGGACTTGGTCGCTTCCGGATAAGAGCATTCCGCTAAATGACTAAAATGCTTACGACAACCTAAGACTTGTCATAAGCGTGTGTGTTGTTTTCAGTCCCTTCTCATTGGCCTTGGAGATGATGCTAGGATGCTGTCATTGTATTGGGGACCGACCCAGTGTTTTATTGCTGTGACGTGTAACGGTACATCTCTGCAGTAGAGGCTGTTGTGGTTGTTGTGGTCTTTCACGGCGTGCTGTTTTACCAGCTTGTTGTGTTCTCTCTCCTCAGGTCATGTCTCACGGCACACCGCAGGGGATCTTGGATGATGTTGCTATGGTGAGTGGGTCATAGATAATGATTAAACATGGTCCTATGAACAATCTTCTAGGCTGAACCAGTTTACTGATCATGTGCTAACATGTATAAGCTGCTTCTGGCTTGTTCTACTAGCACTGACTGTGCTGATAGCTACTTTAGTGAGGAAAAATGTCTTTACTCCGACTGAGATGTGGCGGTCTCATCTAGCTATCTTAAGATGAATGCGCTTAACTGTAAGTCGCTCTGGATAAGAGCGTCCGCTAAATGACTAACGTGAAATGTAAAAATGATATGTCGTCCTACACATTTGAGTTAGTTATAGAAGTATGTAAGAGACAAGACCACTGACTAACTAACTAACTGACTGACTGAATGATGTATTGACTTGCAGGTTCTGGACGAGGAGGCAGAGGTGTTCATAGTTAAAATGTGGAGGCTGTTGATCTACGAAACAGAGGCCAAGAAGATTGGTCTGGGGAAATGAAGACTAGTGTTACAGTACTGCTGTTCAACTATCTAGTACTGCTACAGTACTGCAGTATTACTATCTAGTACTGTTACAGTACTGCAGTATTATACTATGTAGTACTGCTACAGTACTGCAGTATTATACTATGTAGTACTGCTACAGTACTGCAGTATTATACTATCTAGTACTGCTACAGTACTGCAGTATTATACTATCTAGTACTGCTACAGTACTGCTGTACTATACTATCTAGTACTGCCAAAGTACTGCAGTACTATACTATCTAGTACTGCTACTGCTGTCAGGGCCAGTTTTTCCTCTGGCTTCAAGTCTCTTTATTTCTCTGACTGATCAACTGATCACACTGACACCTCTCACTCTGTGAACATGGGCCTATTGCCTCTCCCCAACCCCCACCGCTCCCCAAACCCCCTCTACCCCCAACCCCCCAAAAACCGCTCCCTAACCCCCTTTAATCCGCTCCCCAACACCCCTCTACCACTCCCCAAACCCCTTCTACCACTCCCCAAACCCCCATTCCATCAGTAAAGAACAACAGCTGCTGTGTGTGTGTGTGTGTGTGTGTGTGTGAGTGCGTGCGTGCAAGGGAGAGCTTGACTGTGCTGAATGTGAAAGTGCCCACAAGCTTACTGCACGGTATCCAAGTTGTTTGTTTCTAAGCTGGTGGGAGAGAGACGGTCAGAGGCAAAGCCAGCTCAGCTGTTTATTCGTTATTATCCTGTCTGCTCCACTGTGTCTCAATCTGACACATTGGGCTTTATGGTTTAGTGTTGTCAGGGATGTATCTTATCTCCTTGGTCTGATGGAGGAGTCGCTCCACTGTGTGATCTAATTATGAAATTAAAGAAGCTTTTAGAAAAAATTAAGTGTGCAATTTGTTCAAACTGAAAATGTAGAAATGTGATGTCAGAACTGGATGCAATTATTTAGATTTCTGTTTTTCACTAAGGATATAGTTTGGAATTAACCCGCGTAACATTGCACCAATACCCTGTTACGTACTCTTTAATAACTACTCTCTCGGACGATCTAAAGTCTTTTTAATCTGTGATGATTCAAATGCAGCGTTATTTCACAACCTATCTACGGGTACTGAAGATCACGAGGTGTTTAGATCCATCTACGGGTACTGAAGATCACGAGGTGTTTAGATCCATCTACGGGTACTGAAGATCACGAGGTGTTTAGATCCATCTACGGGTACTGAAAATCACGAGGTGTTTAGATCCATCTACGGGTACTGAAAATCACGAGGTGTTTAGATCCATCTACGGGTACTGAAGATCACGAGGTGTTTAGATCCATCTACGGGTACTGAAGATCACGAGGTGTTTAGATCCATCTACGGGTACTGAAGATCACGAGGTGTTTAGATCCATCTACGGGTACTGAAGATCACGAGGTGTTTAGATCTATACGGTATGAAGATCACGAGGTGTTAGATCCATCTACGGGGGGGTTTGGACTGAAGGATCACGAGGTGTTTAGATCCATCTACGGGTACTGAAGATCACGAGGTGTTTAGATCCATCTACGGGTACTGAAGATTCAGAGTCCCCCCACTAACAGTTCATAATATAGGTCAGTGGTGCACGTGCAAGCTTTCAAACACACTGAAACACAAGCACACCAAACAATACTGAACATTAAACAGAAAATAAGATATACAACTAATACGTTTTTTATAATAAAGACTAGAATTCACTGTTTGAAAACACATCTATTGAACACTGAACATCAGTAGTTTCACAAACATGCAGAATAAAATAAATAAAGATACCGGCCCTTGGTGTGTAATGATGTAGAAGCCAGGGAGGAGAATATTATGTCATCCACAGCTATTCAGAATCAGCAGGTGGCACTGTTCTGTGCTTTTATGAGCTCAATGATTTAGAAAGACATGGAAACATACCATCACCCTATATCCCAACATATTGTTGTTTGTGTCTGTGTTGTCCAGGTGAGGGATGATGCTGACCATATTTTGAGGCTACACAGCATTTACAATTACATTGTTTACAAGCAATGGAGTTAAAATAAGGTTATATTTAAGCAATAAGGCCCGAGGAGGTGTGGTATATGGCCAATATACCACGGCTAAGGGCTGTTTTTTTTAATGCACGAAGCAACGCGGTGCGCTTGGATACAGCCCTTAGCCGTGGTACAGCGCATTCGGAAAGTATTCAGACCCTTTTACTTTTTCCACATTTTGTTACATTTCAGCCTTATTCTAAAATGGATTAAATCGTTTTTTCCCCCCCTCATCAAGCTACACACAATATGACAAAGCAAAAACAGATTTTTAGAAATGTTTGCAAATGTGTGTATATATATATATATATACATTACCAGTCAAAAGTTTGGACACACCTACTCTTTCCAGGGTTTTTCTTTATTTTTACAATGTTCTACATTGTAGAATAATAGTGAAGACATCAAAACTATGAAATAACACATATGGAATCATGTAGTAACCAAAAAAGTGTTCAACAAATCAAAATATATTTTATATTTGGGATTCTTCAAATAGCCACCCTTTGCCTTGATGACAGCTTTGCACACTTGGCATTCTCTCAACCAGCTTCATGAGATAGTCACCTGGAATGCATTTCAATTAACAGGTGTGCCTTCTTAAAAGTTAATTTGTGGAATTTCTTTCCTTCTTCTTAATGCGTTTGAGCCAATCAGTTGTGTTGTGACAAGGTAGGGGCGGTATACAGAAGATAGCCCTATTTGGTAAAAGACCAAGTCCATATTATGGACAAGAACAGCTCAACTAAGCAAAGAGAAACGACAGTCCATCATTACTTTAAGACATGAAGGTCAGTCAATACGGAACATTTCAAGACACACACACACACACACATGCATCTGTGAGGTCAGGGTCCTTCTTGCCTTGTAGTCCGCTGTAGGTAGCTACTCTTTAAACTGAATCAATTCAACAGTCACTCCATTATTCTCCCACTGACATATTGTCTCCCCTACTGTACCAGATAAACCACTGTCTTCATCAGTGTTGCTGCTGTTTCATATTAACTCATTTGGTTCATTTTTGTTTTGCAAGAACACTTTTTTCATCATGTTTCATTCTACTGTTTGTAATTATTGTGATTTAATTTTAAAAAATCAGATTTTGATTAAATATTTTGTGTCTTGAGTTTATGGGAACCTCTTGAACAATCCCGTTTTACTCTTACCCAAGTCCCTTCAGTATAATCACAAGGCTTGAAGAACTCAAGATTCTCTATAGGAAGCATTGTCAGGAAAGACCACAGGCCGTACCACTCATAACCACTAGAGGTCAGGCTAAACCTGAGACTGGTGCTGACACTGGATCTGTTTCCTGTGTGTGTGTGAACACCCACCTTAGTGTGACTTAGAGATGGGGTTTTTAAACGTGGTGACACCTGTAGTTTCCACTTCTTCAGTCATTTGTACAGGAACCAGTCATGAAGTTGCCCAATCTTCTCTTCCTGCAGTGTAAATTTAACCCTCCAACAGATAACATAACACTAGTCCGTAAGGGTGATCGGGATCCTTAAGGTTATGTTTTAAAGTATTTGTATGCTGCCCAAATTAAATTCCCTTTATAGTGCACTATTTCTGACCAGGGCCTATAGGGAATAGTCCCTTTGTAGCATTATTTTAGCTTAAATTTTATTTGGGAATTGTATAAATACTTTGAATATTATTAATTTCCGTGTCGGCTCTATGCCTGGAAATGCCCTTGTCTGAGCAAAGGATCCCAATTTCAAACTCTACAAAAAAGTATTTAACCCTCCCGTTGTCCTAGGGTCAAAATGACCCGCCACTGTGTTGAACCAACTTTATTTAATTTTTATATTTTTGGGATCATTTGTGAGAAGGAGGCAGTGATACTTTCTTTAAAGTCTCACTGCCTCCTTCTCACAAATGATCCCCAAAATATAAAAATTAAATAAAGTTGGTTCAACACAGTGGCGGGTCATTTTGACCCTAGGACAACGGGAGGGTTAAAATTAATAAAACTGGCAATGATGGATATTAACTAAAAAATTATCTTATGTAGTTTCTTGCAATAGCTCTCTGTGACTTTAAATAATATTTATCTCAAAACTATGATTCTTAAAAGATGTGTCTGGAGATTTGGTCAACTGTTGTCAACTCCGTCAGTGGCTCGTCAACTCCATCAATATTTTTTTGTCAATATTCTGCAACACATGCTTAAACAATTTGTAAGTATTTGCTGTGCTAGACGTAAGGGATAATGTTTGCTTTATAAATGTTGTTTTATGTTGTAAATCTAGAAAAACATGCCAAAATGCTAAAGAAATGAACCTTGGAGCATTTAATATAACATTCTATAAAAACAAAACAGAACAAAAAGAAGCTTGGAGAATAGTCAGCAGTCTGTGTGGTACTGTGCTGCCAGCACCTACACTATGGCAGATCAGGCAGAGTACAAAAACCCTCCATCACACACACACACACACACACACACACACACACACACACACACACCATCATTAAGAGTCATTAACTCCCACAGGGACAACATGTCACAGCGGGCGCACACCGTCAATGGCCTTTTGGGCCATCATGAAATAGCATGTTGAGATGTGCTGCTGCTATTTACACTGAGTTGATTATAGGAATCATTTTCTTCTACACTTTCCAAGCCAACAGATTGCATAATGACCATCGCTATAACAGTCATCAGAGCTGGAAACGCTATTTCCCCAGTGACTCACAGTAACAGTACTGGAGATATATGAGTCTTGGAAACTCCTTTATTTCAGAACAGTATAGGGAGTGCTATATAATGTAGAATTACATTCATAGAACATAGAAACATCACACAGGTGAGATAGTGAACAGTATATGCATTGTATGGTACTAAAGAAGAAAGGCTACACTACTTGTCATTTCTTTGCACCAGATTCAACAGAAACAGCTGTTTGTGACTGTGACAACATCTGTGACACAGAAAGAAATGGAACATTCTCGGGCGTCAAACCCTCTGTGACAAACGGTTGTGTTTGCAGAGACCTGAGCAGAGGAGAGGGGTGGATTGGGTTGTGGTGAGAGGGAAGGTCACATGTTTGGTGTTTCTCATCATCCTGCTGTGCTTCAGCGCTCAGGGTGTTCTCTCTCTCTCTCACCACATCCTCTCCTCGGCTCTCTCTCTCTCTCTCTCTCTCTCTCTCTCTCTCTCTCTCTCTCTCTCTCTCTCTCTCTCTCACCACATCCTCTCCTCGGCTGTTTCTCTCTCTTTCTCTCTCTCTCTCTCTCTCACCACATCCTCTCATCGGCTCTCTCTCTCTCTCTCTCTCTCTCTCTCTCTCTCTCTCTCTCTCTCTCTCTCTCTCTCTCTCTCTCTCTCTCACCACATCCTCTCCTCGGCTGTTTCTCTCTCTCTCTCTCCACCTCCACCCCCCACAGAGCTGCAGGCCTCCAGGGCTCAGTTTCACCCCAACCACTAACACAACACCCCCACTATGCAACTTCCTGTCACCCTGCTGTTCATCCATTGCCCACCCACTCGCATCATATTATGTGCCTTTTGCAACAAGTAGCAGTCAAATATAATAATTTACGGTGCAGCCATTAGGTTATTCTTATTGTTCAACATGATTTCAGACATCAACTCAAAGTTTTGAACTGTTGTGAATGTAGATACATACTCAGAACAGAAAGATAAGGTCTGACCCAGATGAACCCACATACAGTGGCATTGTATTGGTTACCATAGTAATACCATAGTATTGGTTACCATAGTAATACCATAGTATTGGTTACCATAGTATTGGTTACCATAGTAATACCAACCCACATACATTGCCTTCAGAAAGTATTCACACCCTTTGACTTTTTCCACATTTTGTTGTGTTACAGCCTGATTTTAAAATAGATTAAATTGAGATTTTGTGTCACTGGCCTACACACAATACCCCATAAATGTCAAAGTGGAATTATGTTTTTTGAAATGTTCACAAATTAATACAAAATGAGAAGTTCAGGAGTATATACAGTGGGGGAAAAAAGTATTTAGTCAGCCACCAATTGTGCAAGTTCTCCCACTTAAAAAGATGAGACAGGCCTGTAATTTTCATCATAGGTACACGTCAACTATGACAGACAAAATGAGAAAAATAAATCCAGAAAATCACATTGTAGGATTTTTTATGAATTTATTTGCAAATTATGGTGGAAAATAATTATTTGGTCAATAACAAAAGTTTCTCAATACTTTGTTATATACCCTTTGTTGGCAATGACACAGGTCAAACGTTTTCTGTAAGTCTTCACAAGGTTTTCACACACTGTTGCTGGTATTTTGGCCCATTCCTCCATGCAGATCTCCCCTAGAGCAGTGATGTTTTGGGGCTGTCGCTGGGCAACACGGACTTTCAACTCCCTCCAAAGATTTTCTATGGGGTTGAGATCTGGAGACTGGCTAGGCCACTCCAGGACCTTGAAATGCTTCTTACGAAGCCACTCCTTCATTGCCCGGGCGGTGTGTTTGGGATCATTGTCATGCTGAAAGACCCAGCCACATTTCATCTTCAATGCCCTTGCTGATGGAAGGAGGTTTTCACTCAAAATCTCACGATACATGGCCCCATTCATTCTTTCCTTTACACGGATCAGTCGTCCTGGTCCCTTTGTAGAAAAACAGCCCCAAAGCATGACGTTTCCACCCCATGCTACACAGTAGGTATGGTGTTCTTTGGATGCAACTCAGCATTCTTTGTCCTCCAAACACGACGAGTTGAGTTTTTACCAAAAAAGTTATATTTTGGTTTCATCTGACCATATGGCATTCTCCCAATCCTCTTCTGGATCATCCAAATGCACTCTAGCAAACTTCAGACGGGCCTGGACATGTACTGGCTTAAGCAGGGGGACACGTCTGGCACTGCAGGATTTGAGTCCCTGGCGGCGTAGTGTGTTACTGATGGTAGGCTTTGTTACTTTGGTCCCAGCTCTCTGCAGGTCATTCACTAGGTCCCCCCGTGTGGTTCTGGGATTTTTGCTCACCATTCTTGTGATCATTTTGATCCCACGGGGTGAGATCTTGCGTGGAGCCCCAGATCGAGGGAGATTATCAGTGGTCTTGTATGTCTTCCATTTCCTAATAATTGCTCCCACAGTTGATTTCTTCAAACCAAGCTGCTTACCTATTGCAGATTCAGTCTTCCCAGCCTGGTGCAGGTCTACAATTTTGTTTCTGGTGTCCTTTGACAGCTCTTTGGTCTTGGCCATAGTGGAGTTTGGAGTGTGACTGTTTGAGGTTGTGGACAGGTGTCTTTTATACTGATAACAAGTTCAAACAGGTGCCATTAATACAGGTAACGAGTGGAGGACAGAGGAGCCTCTTAAAGAAGAAGTTACAGGTCTGTGAGAGCCAGAAATCTTGCTTGTTTGTAGGTGACCAAATACTTATTTTCCACCATAATTTGCAAATAAATTCATTAAAAATCCTACAATGTGATTTTCTGGAGAAAAAAATTCTCAATTTGTCTGTCATAGTTGACGTGTACCTATGATGAAAATTACAGGCCTCTTTCATGTTTTTAAGTGGGAGAACTTGCACAATTGGTGGCTGACTAAATACTTTTTTCCCCCACTGTAAATATGTAAAATGTACTTAACACTGTGTGCAATAATATTGTTTAACATGATTTTTGAATGACTAACTCATCTCTCTACCCCACACATATAATTATCTATAAGGTCCCTCAGTCGAGCACTGAATTTCCACAGATTCAACCACAAAGACCAGGGAGGTTTTCCAATGCATCCCAAAGAAGGGCACTCATTGGTAGATGTGTAACATTTAAAAAAAAGCAGGCATTGAATATCCCTTTGAGCATGGTGAACTTATTCATTACACTTTGGATGGCGTATCAATACACCCAGTCACTACAAAGATACAGGCGTCCTTCCTAACTCAGTTGCCGGAGAGGAAGGAAACTGCTCAGGGAATTCACCATGAGGTCAATGGTGACTTTAAAACAGTTACAGAGTTTAATGTCTGTGATAGGAGAAAACTGAGGATGGATCAACAACATTGTAGTTACTCCACAATACTAACCTAATTGACAGAGTGAAAAGAAGGAAGACTGTACAGAATAAAAATATTCAAAAACATGCAACCTGTTTGCAACAAGCCACTAAAGTAAAACTGCAAAAAATGTGGCAAAGAAATTAACTTTATGTCCTGAATACAAAGTGTTATGTTTTGGGCAAATCCAACACGACACATCACTGAGTACCACTCTCCATATTGGAGGAAAATCCTGGAGGAAAACCTGGTTCAGACACTTTGAGACAAATTCACCTTTCAGCAGGACAATAACCTAAAACACAAGGCCAAATCTACACTGGAGTTGCTTACCAAGAAGACATTGAATGTTCCTAAGTGGCCTAGTTACAGTTTTGACTTAAATTGGCATGAAAATCTATGGCAAGAGTGATTCACAACCAACTTTGACAGAGCTTGAATAATTTAAAAAAGAATAATGGGCAAATGTTGCACAATTCAGGTGAGGAAAGCTCTTAGAGACTCACCCAGAAAGACTCGCCGCCAAAGGTGATTCTAACATGTATTGACTCAAGGGTGTGAATACTCATGTAAATTAGATAATTCTGTATTTAATTTACAATACATTTGCACAAATGTCTAAAAACATGTTTTCATTTTGTCGTTATGGGGTACTGTGTGTAAAAAATATATATATATTTAATCTATTTTGAATTCAGGCTGTAACAACACAATGTGGAATAATAATGAATACTTTCTGAAGGCACTGTATAACTAGTCCAACTGAGCGTAGGTAGGCCTGAGACCATGATGCACTGCAGCGCTGCAGAGTGTCATGGAAACTTCCTCTCTGTGTGGGCAGGAAGCAGGATGCTGTGGTGTTTCTCAGAAACAGGCGTGATACACACATCAGAATGAAAACACCACAATATACTCCCTTGATGGAAAGAAGACAAGCTACATTTGAAATCGAGACTCTAGAGAGTTTCTGCTCCGAAGAGCACAAACATCTAAAATCAAATCAAATCAAATTATATTTGCCACATGCTCCGAATACAACAGGTGTAGACCTTACAGTGAAATGCTTCCTTACAATCTATCTACCATGTCTTGTGTTTATTTCAAGTGAAGTTATATCCGGTATCTGGGGTAATCTCACAAACAGTGTATCATGTTCGGTAATCTCCCACATGCTGGTGGGATTGTAAAAAAGGATTGCGTGCTATTATATGTAGAAAGAGCTTGATAATGACTTTGTATTGATTTCTGAAATGAGCTCTTTGAGGGAAATGTTTGAGTCTTCACCTTCAAGTCAGTCATAATGAGTCACTCAAGGTTTCAACATTACTAACTTCTCTTAAGTGAAAATAAGTTTCAGACAAAACATTCACATTTCCACCTTTATTATTGAGTAACAAGTGAGTATATAGTAACAATCGATGATCGAAATCCTCCAAATGTATTTTAGAAAGCTCTTTTTTACTATAGCAGTTGTCACAAAGTGCTAAAGGAAAGTGTTTACTGATAACGCAGGCTGATAAAATGACCCTTGAGCAGACTTATGATATATGCACATTATTGAAGGTGTTATTCAGAAGTGAAAACATTGACATTGGAAAGCAACATGTATTTATACTGTACACTGCTGTAATTCCTGCAACAAACATAATGCAAGAATGAACATAAACGTTGTTTTCGTAAGTTAATGGATAATTGTATTTTTTTGTCACACTTAACTCATATACACTGAGTGTACAAAACATTATGAAACCCTGCTCTTCCCATGACAGTGACTGACCAGGTGAATCCAGGTGAAAGCTATGATCCCTTACTGGTGTCACTTGTTAAATCCACTTCAATCAGTGTATATGAAGGGGAGGAGACGGGGTTAAAGAAGGATTCTTAAGCCTTGAGACATGGATTGTGTGTGTGCCATTCAGAGGGTGAATGGGCAAGACAAAATATTGAAGTGCCTTTGAACGGGGTATGGTAGTAGGTGCACAGGTTTGTGTCAAGAACTGCAACGCTGCTGGGTTTTTCACGCTCAACAGTTTCCCGTGTGTATCAAGAATTGTCCACCACCCAAAGAGCATCCAGCCAACTTGGCACAACTGTGGGAAGCATTGGAGTCAACATGGGCCAGCATCCCTGTGGAACGCTTTCGACACCTTGTAGAGTCCATGCCCCGACGAATTGAGGCTGTTCTGAGGGCAAAAGGGGGGGGGGGGGGGGGGTTGCAACTCAATATTAGGAAGGCATTCTTAATGTTTTGTACACTGTGCAAACATTAATTGCAAGACTATGTTTATTGGAGATTATAAAAAACATCCTCACATGTATAGTAACTGACAGATAATAGACAGCACACCGTACATTGTGTAATCACATGAAAGACATGGGTATGTGCTTTGTCCCAAATGGCTCCCTATTCCCTATATAGTGCACTACTTTTCACCAGAGCCTTATGCGCACGCATGACGACCTCCAGTCCACTGAGCTCAGCTTCCACGGGTGGCTGGGTCTCGGTCAGTGATCAATTACATCTGTTTATCTGAGGAGAGCTGAATGAGACACAGAGATACAGGTTAAAGACAGTATGGTGTCTGTATTTTAAACACAGAGATACAGGTTAAAGACCGTATGCGGCCATTTTAGAAACGTTGTTAGCACAAAGCTAGCCTGGTTCCGGATCTGTTTGTGCTGTCCTGCCAACTCCTACAGTGTATCATTGTCACGCCGACCATAAGAGTTGGCAAGACAGCACAAACATATTTGGGACTCATCTAAGCACAAGGCATAGATTGAGGAAGAGAGAGAGGGGTGAGTGGATGTCCCTCATCATAGCTGCAGTGAACTCACCTGAAGCTTCCAGATCAGAACCATGACGACCAGTCCATAGAAGGTACTCTTAGCGATGAAGACGCTGTAGGCCAGCTTGGCAATCAGGGTGCTGTTCACGTAGTACTCTGCAAGGAAAATAATACATTTAAATGACCTTGATTAAGAGGGCGTCAGGTAATATCGTTCCGCGGATTACGCATGAATAAATGTGATAGTATTGTAAACAGTATTTACATATAGGTTATATGTATACCATGTATTTGTCACGAACAATAAGTAGCTCAGTCTAGAATGGGAAAATGTACCTGCAGTCATCCCACCATCACCACCTGGACCTGAAAGAAACAAAGGAGTGTTTTAGATTACACAGGCTAGGGTACATCATAGTTCTACACAGGCTAGTGTACATCATAGTTCTACACAGGCTAGTGTACATCATAGAGCTACACAGGCTAGGGTACATCATAGTTCTACACAGGCTAGGGTACATCATAGTTCTACACAGGCTAGTGTACATCATAGTTCTACACAGGCTAGTGTACATCATAGTTCTACATAGTCCAATGCTATAGAGAAGCGTACTACTTGACTAAACACTTCACTAGAAAATGCCAAAAAAAAGAGAATCATACTATTGTAGTTCAACGAAACCTGTTTCTTCTCATAAACAAAGACAGAGTTTTAGTTCATAATTTGGCAATACCTTCTTCTCCGTTAATGTGATCTGTCTCATTTCTGCTAACGGTCCCATTGAAGAACTCGACGATGCAGGTGAATTTGTTGGAGGGCTTGTTCCAGTCCTTGGCTGGGACTCTCAGTCTGCTGGTGATACTGTAGAATATCCCATCTTTATCCCTCAAGGCCTTGTTGTCGGTCCCTACTCCATCAGTGATGGCGCCTCCATTAAACTGCCAGAACACAGTGACATGGTCGGGGTAGAATTTGGTGGCCACACACACCAGAGTCTTCTTCTTCTTCTTGTTTCTAGCCTCACACTCCTTCGTGGAGGGTGGAAGGACTTTCACTGTGGGTTCTTTGACATCGATGTTTGGGTCTGCAGGGAGGAAATAAAAGAAGGTTTAACCTTTAACAATCAATCAATGGCTCTGTTGGTTGTTGACATCACACCTGAACCATACATAAATGCCACCTATAAAATGGTCCTGTCTTTCTCCTTCTATAAAATGGTCCTGTCTTTCTCCTTCTATAAACTGGTCCTGTCTTTCTCCTTCTATAAACTGGTCCTGTCTTTCTCCTTCTATAAACTGGTCCTGTCTTTCTCCTTCTATAAACTGGTCCTGTCTTTCTCCTTCTATAAACTGGTCCTGTCTTTCTCCTTCTATAAACTGGTCCGTCTTTCTCCTTCTATAAACTGTCCTGTCTTTCTCCTTCTATAAACTGGTCCTGTCTTTCTCCTACCATAAACTGGTCCTGTCTTTCTCCTTCTATAAACTGGTCCTGTCTTTCTCCTTCTATAAACTGGTCCCGTCTTTCTCATTCTTGACAGTAACGTCAAGGCAACATGAACCACCAAATTCTGTGTCCAGACAAGCACATAACAACACAGCATTTCATTCAGCAGCTCAGAGTGAACCACTTTGTGACCAGCTGCCAAAGGCATTGTCAAGACCGTAGAACATGAAAGCTGTAACATGTGATTATCACAGTATTTTTACAGCACTCTTACGGTATCCTTACCCAGAACTGTTAGCTTCGTTCCCTCTCCAAAGTAGGCAGCATACCCACCAGAGCACACCACATACTTCACAGACAGAAAACCAGGTGATGCTAGCTAGCAAGTACTGTATTTCAAAGGGGGTTAATACTGTATTTGCTGTAGTTTGTCTTTAGCAAAGGGGGTAATACTGTATTTCAAAGCATGTTTATGTCGACAGAGCTGAACTCACTTCCTCCGTTAGCTCTATTCACGGGACTGAAACAAACCTATGTATTTTCCCCCTCCTGAATATTTGCACGCTCAACTAATGTACCAAAGCGATCAACTAGAATTCAATCCATTATTACAAATTATTTCAATATTGTGTATAAATACTTTAAAGAGGCGAATCTCTTACCTAGAACAGTGAGTCTGGTTCCTGGACCAAACTCTGCCTTATCCGTGTTCCACAGAGAGACAGCATACTACACACGACAGGCTCTGGATCATGACCCAGTTCTGCCACAGTTCTACTACTTTCCTTGGTCTGAACTATTAAATGGTTTCTTCAAACTGATGTAACACCATATAGATTCATGCAAACCAACGTCTCGGGAGGAGGATTTTCAACATTCTTTTACACGTATCTATAAAAAAAAAATAGATCTGGTTCACACGTGTTTAGAAATAAGCCAAAGTCTCTGTCATGAACAGAGACATCTCTATATGGGTCGTACATCTATAAGCGTCTATGCACATTTAATCGTCAGGTTTCTCAGCCAGAAGTGTTGAGTTTGGTGCCGCTGCTGAGGAATGCCTGGTTGTAGTTGACGCTGGTACTCGGCCTCAGAAAGATCCCTCCTGTCACCACTCTGGCAGAGTCTGGCTAAATACACCCTAATGTTGCTGCTGTTACATGGTTTTGGTGCTATTCTATGAAACATTTCTACATCACGAGATAAATGACACCTACAGCATCAGATCAAATCATCATCGTTGTTTTTTTATTGCCTTACCTTAGACTGTTGTTTTTTGCCTTACCTTAGACTGTTGTTTTTTGCCTTTCCTTGACTGTTGTTTTTTGCCTTTACCTTTTTAGACTGTTGTTTTTTGCCTTTCCTGTAGACTGTTGTTTTTTGGTATTTTTTCTTCTTAGGAGGTAGATCAGCTTTAATATTGTAGATGGATTGTAACTTCCATCAATGTAATTGTCTGCATCACTTTCAATCCCCATATGTTTTTTATTGCCCTATATATATAGTATATATATATATAGATAGATAGATATACATACATATCCTTAAAAATATATATATTTCCCTTTATTACTTTCCAACCCCACCATCCCCTCCCTAATTGGAGTAAACTAGTGAACAACAATGCTTAGGCCTCTACTTCATGCTTATACATACTATATACATTTCATGGACACAGTCAATCATTATATTTTGTTTGTTTTTACTCCTGAACTTCCTCCGATCATTTTCGCATGTCTTACACGAGTTATCTTGTTGTACCTTAGACTGTTCCGTCTTGTTCTATTGCCATAGTAAGCCTGTGTGTTGAATCTCACCGCTCCTAACAGAGCTGATAACTAGAACCATGGGAGCTGTAGACTGGGTCTGGGCATGGAGCCAGACCACTTTATACCTCAATACCATGTTAGGGGAACATAACTGATGCTTTTACTGCCATCCAGTTACATTAAAATATACTCTCTTAGTTAAAAAAAAACTAAACAGATTAAGATGTATAGTAAAATTATATGGTTTTATGTTGCAGAATATTTTACGTTTTGTCCATGCTATTCCCTTATGTACATTTGTACTAACATTCGGTAGTAGATTTTCTTACCCAAAACGGTGAGTTTGGTGCCGGCTCCAAAGTATGCTTCCGCGTATGAACACAGAGCGACGAGGCTGTATCATAAAGTATCCAGCTCTGACTGGGACTCTGGACTTTCTCAACCTTTGTTACTCTGTTACAAGGACATTCAAATACTCTTCACAGTAACTCAGATACAGGTATCATCTAAATCATAACCAAAGACATTATTTTGACTCTTTTTCTAATGAAATATAAGCGCTTTCCACCTACAGCAGTCATTAGGACACATTTCATGCCACATAAGATCAACTAAACACTGTAACCTACAGATTCTAGTCATGAGATTTAAAGGTGCACAAATCACATGTATTATCAATCCCAATCAGGTGTGAACATGGTTTTATTTTGGTGTAATTTCTCACCTAGAACAGTTAACCTGGTTCCTCCACCGAAGTAAGGCTGGCCGGCACCACCAGCACAGTGGATTTACTCAACCTTTATGTGACCACGTAAGGAGGACATTCAAAGACACTACACAGTCATTCTGTTACAGTACATTTCTCTAAAAATCATACAACCACATACATCATAAACACATAGATTACTGCACTTTTTTTGGTGTCATTTCTTACCTAGAACCGTTAACCCGGTTCCTCCACCGAAGGAAGCCTGGCCGGCACCACCAGCACAGTGGAGCACTGCTCTAATACAGATATAGTCTCCAGCAAATGCTTTTGTCTAGAACTTTCCATCCCAATCATGACCTTTGATAACTCTATTCTCCTAATACCAACCAACACCATGTTCTTACCAGTTTAGAACACATATAGGGTGAGACAAACACACTATAATATAATACGATATTGAAACTCTCTTCTCACAAGTATGTTGTCTAACTCAAACTACACATAGGTCAAACATAGTATATGGATTACTTACCGAGAACTGTTAATTTGGTGCCTGCTCCAAAATATGCCTCATAGTTGGCACAGTGCACAGGCTTAACATCAAAAAGCATTGAGTGGAGTAACACTAGTGTGCAACTAACCCTAATGTACTGAATCCACAATGAACTAAATCCTCACATCACTATACTACTAGACCACAAATAGAGACCCATTAGTTCTATCATGGTCAACATTCTCTTACCCAGAACAGTCAGTTTGGTTCCCGCTCCGAAGAACGCAGGATCATAGTTGTCACAGCGAAGACATACTGAGCAGTAATTATCCCAAACACTACTGCCTTGTTCTATGCATTTGGCATCAGAAATACTTTAGTAATACTTGCTTTTTTGTCAATCATCCATGTTTTTGTAAATAAATAATGTTAAAAATCATCAATTACATGATAAGGAAGTAGAAAGTATTTACCTAAAACAGTGAGTTTGGTTCCATTGCCAAAGAAGGCAGGTTGGGATGAAGTCACAGTGTTTTCACAACAACCCTTTAGTTCAGCTTGACCACGGACATTTTATGATCCTCTTATTGGCAACGAAACATCTTCAGGGTTACATATTTATATATTATGAATCTTTAAGAAGTGAACTTACCTAAAACAGTGAGCTTTGTTCCATTTCCAAAGTAGGCCACACTCCAGTGTCACATCGCTACTCTCCTATTCCAAAAATACCTCAGATATCTTTGTCATTCACCCTCGGGGGAATATGAACAGAGATACTCAGAGATACAGAGAACAGA
Organism: Coregonus sp. 'balchen'; assembly: GCA_902810595.1. Classification (NCBI taxonomy): domain Eukaryota; kingdom Metazoa; phylum Chordata; class Actinopteri; order Salmoniformes; family Salmonidae; genus Coregonus; species Coregonus sp. 'balchen'. The sequence continues at coordinate 2,350,679 of LR778277.1, read as the reverse complement.
TAATACGTCAGATATCTTTGTCATTCACCCTCTAGGGAATATGAAAATCCTGTTCAGTATTATTGAGCTCTTCAGCAGCATCTCTCCAGGCTCCTTAACAGTCTCCTCAATGTGTGTGAATGGGCCCCAGCCCTCCCTGAAGGAAGTGAAGGGGGAGGTTTTGAATGAATGAATGGGGGAGGTTTTTGTAGGAAGTGAATGGGGGGGAATTTTTTTATTTAAGTGAAAGGGGTGGGGGGGTTTTTGAAAAATGAAAGGGGGGAGATTTTTTCTGGAAGGAATGGGGGGGGTTTTGTTGGAAGGAATGGGGGAAGTTTGTATGGGGAAAGGAATGGGGGGGGAAATTTTTTTAGGAAATGAATGGGAGTTTTTTAAAGAAGTGAAGGGAGGAGGTTTTTTTCTGGAAAGAAGTTGAGAATTTTTTTACGGAAGTGATGGGAGGAGGTTTTTATGGAAGTGAAGGGAGGAGGTTTTGTTGGAAGTGAAGGGAGGGGTTTTTGTAGGGGAGAAAGGGAGGAGGTTTTTTACAGAAAACAATAAAAGGAGGTTTTATGGGGAGTGAATTGGGGGGGGTGTTTTGTAGGGGTGAAGGGGAGTTTTGTAGGAAATGAAGGGAGGGTGTTTTGATGGAAGTGAAGGGAAAAGGTTTTTGTAGGAAATGAAAGGGAGGAGGTTTGTGGAAAGGTGGGGGGGTTTTTTATGGAAGGAATGGGACAAGGTTTTTTTAGGAAGTGAATGATAAAAAGGTTTTGTAGGAATGAATGGGAGGAGTTTCTTGTATGGAAGTTGAATGTGAGAGATTTTGTACGGAAGTGAATGGGAGGGAGGTTTTGTATGGAATTAATGGACAGATGTTTTTTGTATGGAAGTTGAATGATCAGAGGTTTGTGTATGGAAGTGAATGGGCCAAGGTTTTTTTGTATTGAGTGATGATCAGAAGTTTTGTATGGAAGTTAATGGGACCCCCAAAAAGGTTTTTGTATGGAAGTGAATGATAATAAGTTTTTGTATGGAATTGAATGGTAAGGAGGTTTTTTTGTATGGAAGTGATGAAAGGAGTTTTTGTATGGAAGTGAATGGGATTGGTTTTTGTACGGAAGGGAAGGGAGAAACTTTTTGTAGGGAAGTGAATGGGAGGGGGTTTTTGTAGGGGGGGGCTCTATTAAATAATCCCCCGTGGCCCCCTGCCCCCACAGTTTAGAGCTCACACAAAAAACTCTTCTCTCACCATTTATTTTTCTTGACTCCTTCCCCCCCCCCCTTTCCCCTCTTTTCTCTATCTCTCCCCATCTCCCCTTCTCAGTATCTGCTGTATCAAGGTGTGTTGGTATGGGGGGTTTACTGGAGTTGGATCCTTTCCCAAACGCTGCTTTTTTTTCTTCGCCGCACAAAGAAAAGCAGCAGGAGAAGAAAAAAAGGGGGGAAAAGGGAAGGGGGACGGAAATGTTTTGTTTCTGTTTCCTCCTAAATGATTCGCCTCTCTAAGTCTCAAGTGCCCCCCCCCCCCCCCCCCCCCCCCTTTGCCTGACAACCCTCCCCTCCCCCCTTCCATCAGTATCTGTACAGTAACTTCTCCAAGACGGCTGCAACTCCCGGTCCTAAACTTGCGTACCAGCAAACTATTTAATTTCCATTTGATCATATTGCGTGGTAATTTTTCATTATTTTTTTCCTTTTTGTTGAATAAAAAAAACAGAAGATGTACATAAAATCAGGGATTAATATGTATTTGGGGGGAATTTTAAAATGTGTTTTTTTTTTGAATCATTCTTAAAGTCATGGAAATTTTTAATTGACCCAGGAGATTTTAGACTTCGGGTTTTGTTTTTTAATTGTAACCCAACATTTAACCCCCAAAGGGTCTGTATGATCTCTCTTAAAAACTTCCCCCTTTTTTAATCAAGATTTCTTTTGTACAAGGGTCGGGGCCTACATCCCAAACCCTGGTGCATCGACATCGAAAACCCCATTACTGTTTTTTAAAATTACTTTGAAACTGTAAAAGCACGACTTGGCCTGCAAAAGAGGACACAAATCTGCTGTACGGTTGGCACCTGTACTCTCCCACCTCATAGGATCATTTACCCGATGCCAAAAAAATAACTAAAAGGATGGTTTAATGTCAGGTTTTAAAGAAACACACCATCAAATTAAGATAAACCACACCTGGCCCTTACAAACCCCCCCAGATTACCCCCCCCAAACTGAACTACCCCCCCCCGGGTTCAACCAACTAGCTGAACTACCCCCCCCCCCGAGATACTCCACACTACTTTAACACCCCCCCCCCCCCCAAATATCAACCACCTACTGACTAAACCCCCCCTCCCCCCCAGATACAACCAACTACTGAAAACCCCCCCAGAATATCAACCACACTACGACTACCCCCCCCCCTCCCCCCAAAATATCACCACCAGCGAACTACCCCCCCCAAGATATCAACCCCCACTACCCCAACCCCCCCCCAAATACAACCACACTACTGAGCTAAAACCCCCCCCCAGAATATCAACCACACTACGAACACCCCCCCGAATATAAACCCTACACTAAAAACCCCCCCCCAGAAAATCCCACACAGCGAACTACCCCCCCCCCAGAGATATCAACCTCACTAGCGAAAAACCCCCCCAGGATATCAACCACACCAGCTGAACTACCCCCCCCAAAATATCAAAACCCACTAGCTGAACTACTCCCCCCCCCCGATTATCAAACCCCAAAAGCTGAACTACCCCCCCCCCAGAATGTCACCTCACTGCTGAACAAATCCCCCCAAGATATCAAAACCCCCTAGCTAACACTCCCCCCCCCAATATATCAAACCCCCACTAAATAACCCCCCCCCCCCCCCCCAGAGATATCAACCAACTGCTGCACCCCCCCCCCTCCCAGGATATCAACCACCTACTAACTACCCCCCTCCCAGGAAAACAACCACACAGCTAACGCCCCCCCCCCCCCGAGCATCAAACCCCTGGCTGAAATAACCCCCCCCCCCCCCCCCCAAATATCAACCACCTACACTACCCCCCCCAAGATATCAAAAAACCCCTGAATACCCCCCCTAGAAAATCAACCCCCTACTGCCCACCCCCCCGAATATCAACCCCACTACTAAAACCACACCCCCCCCAAAATATCAACCACACCACCCAACTACCCCCCCAAGATATCAACCACACTACGAACTACCCACCCCCCCCCCGAGAATCAACCACACTAGCTAACTACCCCCCCGGAAAATCAAACCCACTAGCTAACCCCCCCCCCCCCCCCCCCTGAGATATCAACCCAAATAGCTTAACTACCCCCCCCCCCCCCGAGATATAAACCCCATAGCTAACTACCCCCCCAGAGATATCAACCAACTACTGAAATACCCCCCCAAATTCAACCATCCCACTAACTACCCCCCCCCCCCAGATATCAACCAACCCCCCTGAAATACCCCCCCAAGATTCAACCACCACTGAAAAATTCCCCCCCAAAATTCAACCACACTAGTGAAAACCCCCCCCCAAGATTCAAAAAACTCTACTCCCACCCCCCCCCCCAGATACAACCACCTACTGAAAATAAAACCCCCCCCAGAATATCAACCATACTAGCCCGAAATACCTCCCCCCCAGAATTCAACCCCACTAGCTGAACCCCCCCCCCCCCCGAAGTATCAAACCCTACCATGACTACCCCCCCCCCCCCCGAGATATCAACCATCTAGAACACCCCCCCCCCCCCCGAGATATCAACAATCTTTCCCACCTTCCCCCCTTTCCCCTTTCCCCCCAACCCCCCCTCCCCCCTCCCCTCCCCCTCCCTCCCCCCTCCTCTCCCCCTCCCCTCCCCCCCTCATCCCCCTCTCCCCCCCCCCCTCCCCCCCCCCCCCCCCCCCCCTCCCCCCCCCCCCCCCCCCCCCCCCTGCTCTCCCCTTCCCCCCCTCCCTCCTGGGGTTGTGGGGGTTTTTGTACACGTGCATCTGTTTTTGATCGTGTGCTTTCGGAAGCAAAGTAATACACCCCCGTCCCCCCAACCTCCCTTGTTGATCTCCAAAATGACTATCCTTAGGCCTGCCCCTTTGTCTTGGTCTTCTCAAACGGAGGTTCTATTTCCCCACACTCTTGACCCGGGGAATATGTTAGCATCTCCATGTTGTTGTGTCTCTCGGGTCGGAAACCAGAACATGTAGTAGTAGCTGCTGTCGTCATGGTAACACTGTAGATGACGGACCGTCTCCTTCCCTACAGAACGGGACGGAGAACGTTGAAGGGTTACGCCGCAGTAAAATCTGAGAGGGAAAAAAAAAAGAAATAAACATTTTTTCAGTAAGTTTTCAACGAATGTGATTAAATAAAATCGTTGCTCTAATTTCAAACAGTGCAATGAACAATGAAACCCAAATGACCCTTCATAAACACAAAAATAAGTACTATTTTTAACATGAGTATTTCCGTATGTACAAGATGTAGGTTAGGTTTTGAGAAAAGGTTGTTCTGGCAGTGAGGAGGAGAGACAGAGTCACCACAGCAGCTTCATACTGACAGACATCAGAGGACAGACAGACTGTTCACTCTCTTTTTCACTCTCCTTCTTCCCCAGACCCGTTCAATCGGGCCAGGAAGTGACATTATAGACTAGGAAATGATGTCACATCCTGCTGCTATAAATCAGTTGGTGAGTACAACATATGCCTCTTCCCACATTTCTACCACTTCATCTCCCCTCTCCCCCTTCTCCCTCCCCCCTCCCTCCCTCCCCCCTCCCTCCCTCCCTCCTCCCTCTCCCCCTCTTCTCTCTCTCCCCTCCTCTCTCTCCTCTTCTCCCCTCTCTCCCTCTCTCTCTCTCTCTCTCTCTCTCTCTCTCTCTCTCCTCTCTCCTCTCTCTCTCTCTCCTCTCTCCCCCTTTCCTCCCTCTCTCCTCTCTCTCCTCTCTCTCCCCCTCCACTCCCACTCCCACTCTCCCTCACCCCCCTCCTCTCCCTTTTCTGCACCCTCCCCCTCCCTCTTCTCTGTGTCATGGAGTCCCCTGGGCACTCCCCAAAGCTGAATCTCCCCTCCTCTGTTCTCATCCTCCTAGATCTATCCCCCTGCCTTTGACACTGGAACCATCAGATCCTCCTCTCCACCCTCACGGGCTTGGGCGTCTCAGCTCTGCCACTTTTGGATAGCATCCTACTTGGCAGGTCGCTCCTACCAGGTGACGTGGAGAGGATCTGTCTGCCCACGTACTCTCACAAACTGGTGTCCCCCAGGCTCGGTTCTAGGCCCTCTCCTCTTCTCTCTATCCCACCAGTCACTTGGCTCCGTCATATCCTCACATGGTCTTTTTCCTATCATTGCATGCAATGACCACTCAACTACTTTTCTCCTTCCCCCCTGCTGAAAAACCCGGTGGCGACATGCATCTCTGCGATCCTGGCAGATATCTCAAATTGGATGTCGGCCCACCACTCAAGCTCAACCTGGACCAGACAGAGCTGCCTTCTCCTGGGAAAGGCCTGCCCGCTCAAAGACCCCTCCATCACGGTTGACAACTCCACAGTGTCCGCCCTCCCCCGAATGCAAATAACCTTTGGCCCTGACCCCTGGACAACACCCTGTCGTTCTCCTGCAAACAAACAAACAGTGACTCGCTCCTGCAAAGTTTCATGCTCTACAACATCCTAGAGTACGACCCTACCTCACACAGGAAGCAGCGCAGGTCCAATCCAGGCACTTGTCCTCTCCTGTCCCTGGGCTACTGCAACTCGCTGTTTGGCTGGGCTCCCTGCTTGTGCCATCAAACCCCTGAAACGATCCAAAAGCTGCAGGCCGCCTGGTTTTCAACTTTCCCAATTCTCCCTTGTCACTCCATCTCCTTCCGCACACTCCACTGGCTTCCAGTCGAAGCTCACATCCACTACAATAACTGGTACTTGCCTACGGAGCACAAGAGAACTGCCCGCTTCCTCCCTTCAGGCTCGCTACATACCACAACACCCACCCGCTCCTACCTTTCTGCCACCCTCTGTCCTTGGCCCTCCACCCCATACGGGAGGCAAGCTCCCGCTCAGCCCATTTCCAAGCTCTACTCTGTCCTGGCACCGCCAATGGTGGAACCACAAGCTTCCTCTCCTTCCCTTAAGCTAGGACCGCAAGAGACCCCCCCCCTCCTTGGTTTTATGTAGAAACACTTTCGGTTTCCATGTACAAACCCTCTGTGAAAAGGTTTTACATGGAACCCATGTGTGTTTACCTGGAACCAACAAGGGTCTAACCTTGAACCAAAAGGGTTCTTACTGGACCAAAAGGGTTCTATCTACCCTCTATCCTGAACCAAAAAGGTGTTCCTTACTGAGCCAAAAGGTTTCTACCTGGAACCAAAAAAGGTCGCTACTTTACTGATAGCTATTTATGAGGAAAAATTGACTTTTCTATGCTGTGACATTGGTTGTTCCCACCTACTTACCTACGAGGGATGCACTAACTGTAAGTCCGCTCTGGAGAAGAGCGTCTGCTAAAATGACAAACTGTAAATGTAACTGTATATGTTTGTTTGTAGATCAGTGTGCTGATCTGGCAGCACAGTACAACACAGCAGAAGTCTCCCAGCCTTCAAATCCCTAATCAGTAAGAGGACTCTAACGGTTCACCCCCCTCCCCCTCCATCCTCCTCTTCCCTAGTGCCGCAGAGAGGACCTAACTGTTCACCCCACCCCCCTCCCCTCTCCATCTCCTCTCCCTAGTCGTATAGAGGACTCCTAACTGTTCAGCCCCGCCCCTCCCCTCTCTCATCTCCTTTCCCTAGTCAGTAGAGCGAATCTAACGTCAGTCCCCCCCCCCCCCCTCTCTTCCTCTTTCCCAGTCAGTAGAGAGACTCTACTGTTCGACCCCCCCCTCCCCCCTCCAATCTCCTCTTCCCGAGTCAGTAGAGAGACTCTAACTGTGCAGTCAGTCCCCCCCCCCCCTCTCCATCTCCTCTTCCCTGTCCAGAGATGACTCTAACTGTTCAGCCCCCCACCCCTCCTCCATCTCCTCTTCCCTAGGCAGTAGAGATGACTCTAACTGGTCCAGGAGACGCCCCCCCCCTTCCATCTCTCTTCCCTAGTCATAGAGAGGACCTCTAACTGTTCAGAGCCCCCCCCCCCCCCTATCCATCGCCTCTTCCCTAAAGTCAGTAGAGAGACTCTAACTGGGGGTTTTTTTTTTTTTTTCAGCACCCCCCCCCCATCTCCATCTCCTCTTCCCTAGTCATTAAGAGGGACTCTACTGTTAGCCCCCCCCCCCTCCCCTCTCATCCCTCCTTCCCTAGTCATTATAGAGGACTCTAACTTTTCAGCAGCCGCCCCCCCTCCATCCTCCATCTTCTCTTCCTAGTCAGTAGAGAGGACTCTACTGTTCAACCCGCCCCGTCCCCTCTTCTCCTCTTCCCTAGTCCTAGAAGGACTCTAACTGTTCACCCCCCTCCCCCTCTCCATCTCCTCTTCCCTAGTCATAGAGAGGACTCTACCGTCAGCCCCCCCCTCCTCCATCTCCTCTTCCTATTCAGTAGAGAGGACTCTAACTGTTTCAGGGCCCCCCCACCCCCCTCTCCAATCTCCTTTCCCTAGTCAGTAGGAGAACACTAACTGTTCAGCCCCCCACTCCCCCTCCATCGCCCTTCCCTAGTCATAGAGAGGACTCTAACTGTTCAGACCCCCCCCCGCTCCATCTCCTCTTTCCCTAGTCCGTAGAGAGGACTCTAACTGTTCACACCCCCCCTCCCCTCTCCATCTCCTCTTCCCTAGGTCCCCATTAGAGAGCACTCTAACTGTTCACCCCCCCCCCGCTCTCCACTCCTCTTCCTAGTCATGTAGAGAGGACTCTAACTTTCAGTCAGCCCCCCCCCCCTCTCCATCTCTCCTCCCCCTAGTCATTAGAGAGGACTCTAACTGTTCACCCCCCCCCCCCCTCCAATCTCCTCTTCCTAGTCCCTGTGAGAGACTCTAACTGTTCATTTCATACCCCCCCTCCCCCTCTCCCATCTCCTCTTCCTATCAGTAGAGAGGACTCCTCACTGTTCACCCCCCCCCCCCCTCTCCATCTCCACTGCCCTAGTCAGTAGAAGAGACTCTCACTGTTTCAGATCCCCCCCCCCCTCTCCCTCTCCGCTTTCCCTGTCATAGAGAGGACTCTACTGTTCGCCCCCCCCCCCCCCCCCCCCATCCTCCTCTTCCCTCGTCAGTAGAGAGGACTCAACTGTTCACCACCCTCTCCATCTCCGAGACTCTAACTAGTTCATAGCCCCGCAGCCCCCCCCCCTCTCCATTCTCCTCTTCCTATACATTATATGGACTCAACTGTTCAGAACCCCCCCCCCCCTCCATCTCCTCTTCCCTAGTCCATAGAGAGGACTCTAACTGTTCAGCCCCCCCCCCTCCATCTCCTCTTCCCCTATTCAGTAGAGAGGACTCTAACTGTTCATTACCTCCCCCCCCCCTCCCTCCATCCTCCTCTTCCCTGTCATTAGAGAGGACTCTCACTGTTCACCCCCCCCCCCCTCCCCTCGCCCATCTCCTCTTCCCTATCAGTAGAGAGTACTTTCTAACTGTTCAGCCCCCCTCCCCCTCTCCCATCTCCATCTTCCCTAGTCCAGTCTACCGACTCTACTGTGCAGCCAGCGCCCCCACCCCCCCCCTCTCTCCATCTCCTCTTTTTTCCCTAGGCAGTAGAGAGGACTCTAACTGTTCAGCCCCCCCCCCCCCCCTCCATCTCCTCTTCCTAGTCAGTAAGAGTACTCTAACTGTTTTCAAGCCCCCCCCAACCTCACGCTCCTCCATCTCCTCTTCCCTTCAGTAGAGAGGGAATCTAACTGTTCAGCCCCCCTCCCCCTCCATCTCCTCTTCCTAGTCAGTAGAAGGACTCTAACTTTCGCCCCCCTCCCCCTCCCTCCATCTCCTCTTCCCTAGTCAGGTATATAGGACTCTAACTGGTCATCCCCCACCCCCCCTCCTCATCCCCCGCTTCCCTAGTCAGTAGAGAGACTCTAACTGTTCAGCCCCCCCCCCGCTCCAATTTGCCTCTTCCCCTAGTCAGAGAGAGGACTCTAACTTTTCATCAGCCCCCCCCCCCTCCATCCATCTCCCTCCTCTTCCCCTAGTCAATAAGAAGGACTCTAACTGTTCAGGGCCCCCCCCCCTCTCCATCTCCTCTGCCCTAGTCAGTAGAGAGGACTCTAACTGTTCAGCCCCCCCCCCCCCCCCCTCCATCTCCTCTTCCCTAGTCAGTAGAGAGGACTCTAACTTTCAGCCCCCCCCCCCCCTCTCCTCCATCTCCTCCTTCCCTCAGTCAGTAGAGAGGACCTAACTGTTCAGGCCCCCCCCCCTCTTCCTCTCCGCTTCCCTAGTCAGTAGAGAGGACTCTAACTGTTCAGTTCAGGCCCCCCCGCCCCCCCCCCCCCCTCTCCTCTTCCTAGTCAGTAGAGAGGACTCTAATACTGTTCACCCCCCCTCCCCCCCCCTCTCCACTCTCTTCTTCCCTAGTCAGTAAAGAGGACTCTAACTGTTCAGCCCCCCCCCCCTCTCTCCACTCCTCTCCCCTAGTCAGTAGAGAGGACTCTAAATGTTCAGACCCCCCCCCCCCCCTCTTCCCAGCTCCCTCTTCCCTAGTCCTTAGAGAGGACCTAACTGTTCACCAACTTGTTCACCCCCCCCCCCCCCCCCCTCCACCCTCTCCATCTCCTCTTCCCTAGTCAGTAGTAGAGGACTCTACTGTTCAGCCCCCCCCCCCCCACCTCTCTCTCTCTCCATCCCTCTTTCCCCTAATCCCTAGAGAGGACTCTAACTGTTCAGCCCCCCCCCATCTCCATCTCCTCTTCCCAGTCAGTCGAGAGGCTCTAACTGTTCAGCCCCCCCCTCCATCTCCTCTTCCCTATTCAGTAGAGAGACTCTAACTTTTCAGCCCCCCCCTCATCTCCATCTCCCTTCCCTATCAGCGAGTAGTACTCTACACTGTTCATCAGCCCCCCCCTCTCTCCATCTCCTCTCCTAGTCAGTAAGAAGACCTTCTAACTGTTCAGCAGTCTTGTTCACCCCCCCCCCCCTCTCTCCATCGTCCTCTCCTAGTCCGTAGAGAGGACCTTCTAACTGTTTCAGCCCCCCCCCCCCTCCATCTCCTCTTCCTAGTCAGTAAGAGGACTCTAACTGTTTCAGCAGCCCCCCCCCCCCCCCATCTCCTCTTCCCTAGTCAGTAGAGAGGACTCTAACGTTCACACCCCCCCCCCCCCCTCTCCATCTCCCTTCTTCCCTAGTCTAGAGAGGCCTAACCTGTTCATTAGCCCCCCCCCCCCCTCTCTCCATCTCCTCTCTCCCTATTAGTAAGAGGACTCTAAATTTTCAGCCCCCCCCCCCTCTCCATCTCCTCTTTCCCTAGTCAGTAGAGAGGACTCTAACTGTTCAAACCCCCCCCCCGCCCCCTCTCCATCTCCTCTTCCCTAGTCAGATAAGAGAGACTTAACTGTTCAGTCAGCCCGCCCCCCCCCCCCCCCCCCCCTCTCCCTCTCCTCTTCCCCTAGTCATAGAAAGGACGCCTAACTGTTCAGGGCCCCCCCCCCCTCTCCTCCATCTCCTCTTCCCTAGTCAGTAGAGAGGAATCTAACTGTCAGCCCCCCCCCTCCATCTCCTCTTCCCTAGTCAGTAGAGAGGACTCCTAACTGTTCAGTGCCCCCCCCCTCTCTCCATCTCTCTTCCCTAAGTCCATAGAGAGGACTCTAACGTTCAGCCCCCCCCTCCCCTCCCCCCTCCCATCTCCTCTTTTCCCTAGTCAGTAGAGAGGACTCTAACTAACTGTTCAGAGACCCCCCCCCCCCCCCCCCCCCCCATCCCTCTTCCCTAGTCCAGTAATATGACTCTAACTGTTCACCCCCCCTCTCCCTACATCTCCGAGACTCTAACTGTTCACAGCCCCCCCCTCTCCATCTCCTCTTCCCTAGTCAGTAGAGAGGACTCTCACTGTTCAGAGACCCCTCCCCCTCCATCTCCTCTTCCCTCTTCATTACGAGGACCATAACTGTTCAGGAGCCCCCCCCCTCCACTGCCTCTTGCCCTATCCGTAGAGAGGACTTTCTAACTGTTTCAGCCCCCCCCCCTCGCCATCTCCTCTTCCCTATTCGTAAGGACTCGAACGTTCATCCACCCCCCCCCCCTCCCTCTCCATCTCCTCTTCCCTAGTCAGAGGAGGACTCTAACTGTTTTTCAAGGAGCCCCCCCCCTCTCCGCGAGCTCCCTCTTCCTAGTCATTAAGAGGACTCTAACTGGTTCAGCCCCCCCCCCCCATCTCCCTTCCCTAGTCCGTAGAGAGGGCTCTAACGTTCCCACCCCCCCCTCCATCTCCTTTTCCGAGTCAGTAGAGAGGACTCTAACTGTTCAGCCCCCCCCCCCCCTCTCCATCTCCTCTTCCCCTAGTCAGTTAGAGAGGACTCCTAACTGTTCACATCCCCCCCCTCCCCTCTCATCTCCTCTTCCCTAGTCATAAGAGACTACTCTTCAGCCCCCCCCCTCTCCATCTCCTCTTCCCTAGTCCGTAAGAGGACTCTAACTGTTTCAGCACAAGCCCCCCCCCCCCCTCCATCTTCTCTTCCCTAGTCAGTCGAGAGGACTTCTCACTGTTCACCCCCCCCCTCCCCTCTCCATCTCCCTTCCCTAGTCAGTAGAGAGGACTCTAACTGTTTTCAGCCCCCCCCCCCCATCTCCTCTTCCTAGTCAGTAGAGAGAGACTCTAACTGTTCAGAGCAGGTCCCCCCCCCTCTCCTCTCCCTCTCCTCTTCCCTAGTCCAGTAGAGATTGAACTCTAACTGTTCATTCAGCCCCCCCCCCCCCCCAATCTTCCTCTTCCCTATTCCCGTAGAGAGGACTCTAACTGTTCAGGCCGCCCCCCCCCCCCCCCCCTCTCCATCTCCTCTCCCTGTCATAGAGAGTGACTCTCACTGTTCAGGCCCCCCCCTACCCCCATCCTCCTCTTCCCTACTAGTCATTCATAGAGGACTCTAACTGTTCACCCCCTCCCCTCCCCCTCTCCATCTCCTCTTCCCTAGTCAGTTAGAGATGACTCTCACTGTTCACCCCCCCCCCGCCCCCTCTCTCCCGTCTTCTCCTCTTCCAGTCCAGTAGAAGGACTCTAGACTTTTAAGCCCCCCCCCCCCCTCTTCTCTCCTCTCCTCTTCCCTAGTCAGTAAAGAGGAAACTCTACTGTTCCTCCCCCTCCTCTCCATCCTCCCTCTTCCTGAGTCAGTAGAGAGGACTCGAACTGTTTCAGTCCCCCCCCCCCCTCTCCATCTCCTCTTCCCTAGTCATAAGAGGACTCTAACTTGTCAGCCCCCCCCCTCTCTCCATCTCCTCTTCCCTATCAGTAGAGTAGGACCGAACTGTTCCGCGGAGCAGCCCCCCTCCCCTCCCCCTCTTCCATCTCCTCTTCCCTATCAGTAGAAGGACTCGAACTGTTCAGCCCCCCACCCCCCCCTCTCCATCTCCTCTTCCCTAGTCAAGTAGATGAACTCTACTGGTTCAGGCCCCCCAGGCAGCAGATCAGTGCCCCCACCCCCCTCTCCATGTCCTCTTCCTAGTCGTAGAGAGGAACTCTAAATGTTCAGCCCCCCCCCCCTCTCCATCTCCTCTTCCCTAGTCAGTAGAGAGGACTTCTAACTGTTCAGTTCACAGGGCACCCCCCCCCCCCTCTCCATCTCCTCTTCCCCGAGTCAGTAGAGAGGACTCTACGGTTCAGCGAGCCCCCCCCCCCGCCCCCTCCATCCTCCTCTTCCCTAGTCATTAGAGAGGACTTCTAACTGTTCAGCCCCCCCCCCCCCTTCATCTCTCCATCCCTCTTCCCTAGTCAGTAGAAGAGGACTCTAACGTTCAGCCCCACCCCCCCTCTCCATCTCCTCTTCCTAGTCGTAGAGAGGACTCTAACTGTTCAGTCGGCCCCCCCCCCCCCCCCCATCCTCCTCTTTCCTATCCCCGTAAGAGTACTCTAACTGTTCACGCCCCCTCACCCCCCCCCCCCTCTCATCTCCTTCTTTCCTATCAGTAGAGAGGACTCTAACGTTCAGCCCCCCCCCCCCTCTCTTCCATCTCCTCGTCCCTAGTTCGTAGAGAGGATCTAAATGTTCAGCCCCCCCCCCCCCCTCTCCATCTCCCTCTTCCCTAGTCAGTAGAGAGGACTTCTACTGTTTCACCCCCCCCCCCCCCTCCCCTCCTCCATCATCCTCATTCCCTATTCAGTAGAGAGGACTCTCACTGTTCAGCGCCCCCCCCCCCCTCTCTCCATCTCCTCTTTTCCCTAGTCAGTAGAGAGGACTCTAACTGTTTCAAACAGCCCCCCCCCTCTCCATCTCCTCTTCCCTATCATTAGAGAGGACTCTAACTGTTCATGCCCGCCCCCTCCATCTCCCTCTTCCTAGTCAGTGAGGGGACTCTAACTGTTCCAAAGCCCCCCCCCTCTCTCCATCCCGCTTCCCGAGTCAGTAAGAGAGGACTCTAACTGTTTTCGCCCCCCCCTCTCTCCATCCTCCTCTTCCCTAGTCATTAGAGAGGACTTCTTAACTGTTCATCAGCAGTGGCCCCCCCCCCCCCTCTCTCCCATCTCCTCTTCCCTATCCGTAAAGAGGACTCTACTGTTCAGCCCCCCCCCCCCTCTCCATCTCCGTCTTCCCTAGTCAGTAGAGAGGACTCTAACTGTTCAGCCCCCCCCCCCCCCCCTCTCCTCCTTCCCTAGTCAGTAGAGAGGACTCTACCTGTTCACCTCACCCCCCCCCCTCCCCCCCCCCCCCTCTCCCTCCTCCGCTTCCTAGTCAGTGAATAGACTCTAACCGTTTCAGCCCCCCCCCCTTCGCCCCCCCCCCGCCCTCATCGTCTCCATCTCCTCTTCCTAGTCCAGTAGAGAGACTCAATGTCAGCCCCCCCCCCCCCTCTCCATCTCCTCTCCCTAGTCAGTAGAGAGGACTCTAACTGTTCCACCCCCCCCCCCTACCCCCTCTCCATCTCCTCTTCCTAGTCAGTAGAGAGGAACTCTAGCAACGTTCCTGCCCCCCGCCCCCCCCTCGCGCCATCTCCTCTTCCCTAGTCAGTAGAGAGGACTCTAACTGTTCAGCCCCCCCCCCCTCTCCATCTCCTCTTCCCTATCATAGAGATGACTCTAACTGTTTCAGCAGCCCCCCCCCCTCCATCTCCCTTCCTAAGTCAGTAGGAGGACTCTAACTGTTCCAGACAGGAGCCCCCCCCCTCTCCTCCATCTCCTCTTCCCTAGTCAGTATGAGGACTCTAACTTTTCAGGGGAGTACCCCCCCCTCTCATCGTCCTCTTCCCTATTCATAGATGGACTCTAACTTCTAACTGTTCAGAGGCCCCCCCCCCCCCCCTTCAGTCCCCCCCCCCCCCCCCCCCAGCTCCTCTTTCCCGAGTCATAGAGAGGACTCTAACTGTTCAACGCCCCCCCCTCTTCCTCCCATCTCCGAGGACTCTAACTTTTCAGCCCCCCCCTCTCCATCCTCCTCTTCCCTAGTCAGTAGAGAGGACTCTAACTGTTCAGACCCCCTCCCCCCTCCATCGCCTCTTCCCTAGTCAGTAGAGAGGACTCTAACTGTTCAGCCCCCCCCCCCCCCCCCTCTCCTCTCCTCTTCCCTGTCATAGAGAGACTCTAACCTGTTCAGCCCCCCGCCCCCATCCGCCCCGGGTCAGTAAGAGGGCGCAACCAGCCCCCCCCCCCCCCCCTCCATCTCCTCTTCCCTAGTCCATAAGGGGACTCTAACTGTTCAGCAGCCCCCCCCCCCCCCCCCTCTCCACTCTCCTCTTCCCTAGTCAGTAGAGAGGACTCTAACTTTCATAACGCCCCCCCCCCTCTTCCAAATCTCCTCTTCCTAGTCAGTAAGAGACTCTAACTGTTCAGGCCCCCCCCCCCTCTCCATCTCCTCTTCCTATTCATAGAGAGACTCAACTGTTCACTCCCCCCCCCCCCCTCTTCCATCCCTCTTCCCATCAGTAGAGAGGACTCTAACTTTTTCACCCCCCCCTCTCCATCTCCTCTTCCCTAGTCAGTAGAGAGGACTCTATTTAAACCAGCCCCCCCCCCCCTCTCCCTCCCTTTTCCCTAGTCATAGAGAGGACTCTAACTGTTAAAAACCCCCCCCCCCCCCTCCATCTCCTCTTCCCTATCAGTAGAGAGACTTTTAACGTTCACAGCCCCCCCCCCCCCCTCTTCTCCATCTCCCTTTTTTTCCCTAGTCAGTGAGAGGACTCTAACTGTTCATTCTCAGCCCAAGAGGACTCTACTTTCGGGCCCCCCCCCTCCTCTCCCTCTTCCCTAGTCAGTAGAGAGGACTCTAACTGTTCAGCCCCCCCCCCCTCTCCATCTCCTCTTCCCTAGCCCGTAGAGGGGATCTACTGTTCAGCCCCCCCCCCCCCTCTCCATCTCCTTTTTTCCCTAGTCAGTAGAGAGGACTCTAACTTTTCAGCCCCCCCCCCCCCTCCATCTCCTCTTTTCCCTATTCAGTAGAAGGACTCTAACTGTTCACCCCCCCCCCCCCCTCCATCTCCTTTTCCCCCCTAGTCATAAGAGGACTCTAACGGGTTAAAGCCCCCCCCCCCCCCCCATCTCCTCTTCCCTAGTCAGTAGAGAGGACTCTAACTGTTCACAGCCCCCCCCCCCCCTCCCACCCCCTTTTCCTGCAGTAAAGGGACTCAATTTCAGCCCCCCCCCCCCCCCCCATTTCCCCGCTTCCAAAATTTCCCCCCCCCCCCCCCCCCCCATCTCCTTTTCCCCTATCTAAGGGACTCAACTGTTCAGGGT
>LR778277.1:2272085-2334782 GCA_902810595.1 Coregonus sp. 'balchen' | reverse complement strand
TTTTTCCCCACACTTTTTTGGGTTTTGTTGTTGTTGTTTATTCTTACTTTTTTGTTTAAAATAAATGCACTGTTGGTTAAGGGCTGTAAGTAAGCATTTCACTGTAATGTCTGCACCTGTTGTATTCGGCGCATGTGACCAATAAAATTTGATTTGATTTGATTTGAAATAGAAATCAAAACTGGAGGGTGTTCAGAGATAGATGGGAGGGGTTGAGTGGAGCTGAAGGGTGGGACTAAAAACAAACAGAAGATAACTAATGTAAAATATACTGTGTCCGTAAAATGTATGTAGTATGTATAAGCTGGAAGTAGAAGCCTAAGTGTTGTTGTCCATTAGTTTACTCCAATTAGGGGAGGGGTGGTGGGGTTAGGGAAAAATAATAAAGGAAAATATATTTAAAAATATACATATTTTATGTATTTACAAAGAAATATATGGGGAATTGGAAGTGATGCAGACCATTACATTGATGGAAGCCACAATCAATCTGCAATATTAAAGCTGATCTACCCCCTATTTTCTTTTAAATAAAATAATAAAAAATAAAAAATAAACTGTCAGATTGGTCTGAAATCCTAAATGAATCAGGCATGAGCAGGGTCAGCTGTACCATAAGGACCCTTTATTCATGTCCTCATTACATGTAGTGAAACAAGGCCGTTCATGGTCTGGAACATTCTCTACTGTTGATAGATTTAAACAAACAATATTGAAATCACCACGGTCACAACCATAAACTGTCAACTCCATCTGCCTGATAGATTAGATGTAACATACTGAACCAAAATTCATATTATATCTAATTAGGTTTTAGAGTCATAAATCAACTGAGGAGAAATTACATTTGAATGAATTTTTGTAAACAACTCAGTAAAACATCAACGTCATCAGATTTTTGTCTAACGTCAACTCCGGCAGAGTGCTGAAAGATCTGATAGAATGGTTATGTTTTTATTGGGGATTTTGAAATGAATTATTTTCCATATTTTATAAATGTTTGTATTGAACTTTTATTTTGAGGCAACAATATGTCTGTTTTGAGTATCTGTTGTCAACTCCGTCAGTGGCTCGTCAACCGTCACTGATGGAGTCAATCTTTTTTTTGTCAATATTATGAGAAAATATTTGAATCACTGTTCTACAACATATGCTTAAACAATTAAAATATTTGCTGTGCTAGACCTAAGGGATAATGTTTGCTTTATAAATGCTAAAGAAATTAGCCTTGGAGATAATAGTGCTATAAAACAAAACAAAAATAATTTTTGAGGTTTTTATTACAGATTTTAATAATCTAATGTTAGAATTAAACAATCAAGGCCTTTAAATGTAAAAATGAAATGATGAAAATAATATAATATTTGTCTTAATATTAACAAAATGTTACATATAGATATTTGATAGACCAAAGTATCAGCTATCACACCATTTAAATAAATAAATTAAATAAATAAATATAAGAAAGCATGAGCTCCTGAGTTGGGAAAATCTTGTGCAATACACCGATGCATGTCTTGTATTCAAGATCCTAAATGGCTTGGCTCCCCCTCCACTCAGTATTTTTGTTAAACAGAAAAACCAAACATATGGCAGCAGATCCACAAGGTCTGCCATGAGAGGTGACTGTGTAGTTCCCCTAAGGAAAAGCACCTTTAGTAAATCTGCTTTTTCTGTGAGAGCTTCCCATGTCTGGAATACACTGCCATCAGACACACACAACTGCACCACATATCACACTTTCACAAAATGCTTGAAGACATGGCTAAAGGTCAATCAGATTTGTGAACATGGTCCCTAGCTGTGTGTTGCCGCTTTCCATGTCTGTTGTCTGTAACTTGTGAGGTGTGGAAACATTTTGTTGCTTTTATGAATTTTGTCTTGCTGCTTTTTGTTCTATGTTGCTCGGTCTGTATGCTACGTCTTGTTTGTCCTATGTTGCTATGTCTGTATGCTATGTCTTGTTCTATGTTGTTATTGTCTATATTGTAATTGTTTTTAATAACCTGCCCAGGGACTGCGGTTGAAAATTAGCCGGCTGGCTAAAACCGGCACTTTTACTGAAACGTTGATTAATGTGCACTGTCCCTGTAAAAATAAACTCAAACTCAAACTCAACTCAAATAAATAACATGTTATATAATATAATAAGCCATTTAGCAGACGCTTTTATCCAAAGCGACTTACAGTCATGTGCGCATACATTTTTACGTATGGGTGGTCCCGGGGATCGAACCCACTACCCTGGCGTTACAAGCGCCGTGCTCTACCAGCTGAGCTACAGGTGGTCCCGGGGATCGAACCCACTACCTTGGCGTTCCAAGCACCGTGCTCTACCAGCTGAGCTACAGAGGAACAACCGCCTAATTATTTTAACAACATTCTCATAAAATCCAACTAAAATGATTTATGTTGTCTGATGGAGTCGCCATAAATCATTTTAGTTGGATTTTATGAAAAATGTTGTAAAAAATTTGACTGTTGTTCCTTTACATGGTGTGATAGGCCAAAGTATCAGCTATCAAATTAATAACATTTTGTTAATATTAAGACAAATATTTGTGGGAAGAATGTTGAGATTGTCCTGTCTTTTCAACAATCCCTGAGCTCTAAATCAGCCTCTTGGCAAAATGTGTAAAATAGCATGAGATTAGCTACAATCATTTTCTTCTACACTTTCCAAGCCAACAGATTGCATAATGACCATCGCTATAACAGTCATCAGAGCTGGAAACGCTATTTCCCCAGTGACTCACAGTAACAGTACTGGAGATATATGAGTCTTGGAAACTCCTTTATTTCAGAACAGTATAGGGAGTGCTATATAATGTAGAATTACATTCATAGAACATAGAAACATCACACAGGTGAGATAGTGAACAGTATATGCATTGTACGGTACTAAAGAAGAAAGGCTACACTACTTGTCATTTCTTTGCACCAGATTCAACAGAAACAGCTGTTTGTGACTGTGACAACATCTGTGACACAGAAAGAAATGGAACATTCTCGGGCGTCAAACCCTCTGTGACAAACGGTTGTGTTTGCAGAGACCTGAGCAGAGGAGAGGGGTGGATTGGGTTGTGGTGAGAGGGAAGGTCACATGTTTGGTGTTTCTCATCATCCTGCTGTGCTTCAGCGCTCAGGGTGTTCTCTCTCTCTCTCTCTCTCTCTCTCTCTCTCTCTCTCTCTCTCTCTCTCTCACCACATCCTCTCATCGGCTGTTTCTCTCTCTCTCTCTCCACCTCCACCCCCCACAGAGCTGCAGGCCTCCAGGGCTCAGTTTCACCCCAACCACTAACACAACTTCCTGTCACCCTGCTGTTCATCCATTGCCCACCCACTCGCATCATATTATGTGCCTTTTGCAACAAGTAGCAGTCAAATATAATAATTTACGGTGCAGCCATTAGGTTATTCTTCGTAACATATGTTCAACATGATTTCAGACATCAACTCAAAGTTTTGAACTGTTGTGAATGTAGATACATACTCAGAGCAGAAAGATAAGGTCTGACCCAGATGAACCCACATACAGTGGCATAGTATTGGTTACCATAGTAATACCATAGTATTGGTTACCATAGTAATACCATAGTATTGGTTACCATAGTAATACCATAGTATTGGTTACCATAGTAATACCATATTATTGGTTACCATAGTAATACCATAGTATTGGTTACCATAGTAATACCATAGTATTGATTACCATAGTAATACCAACCCACATACATTGCCTTCAGAAAGTATTCACACCCTTTGACTTTTTCCACATTTTGTTGTTGTTACAGCCTGATTTCAAAATAGATTAAATTGAGATTTTGTGTCACTGGCCTACACACAATACCCCATAATGTCAAAGTGGAATTATGTTTTTTGAAATGTTCACAAATTAATACAAAATGAGAAGTTCAGGAGGAAATAAAGAAGTAAAATGTACTTAACACTGTGTGCAATAATAGTGTTTAATTTGATTTTTGAATGACTACCTCATCTCTCTACCCCACACATATAATTATCTGTAAGGTCCCTCAGTCGAGCAGTGAATTTCCACAGATTCAACCACAAAGACCAGGGAGGTTTTCCAATGCATCGCAAAGAAGGGCCCCTATTGGTAGATGGGTAAAAATAAATAAAAATAAAAGCAGACATTGAATATCCCTTTAAGAATGGTGAACTTATTAATTACACTTTGGATGGTATATCAATACACCCAGTCACTACAAAGATACAGGCGTCCTTCCTAACTCAGTTGCCGGAGAGGAAGGAAACCGCTCAGGGATTTCACCATGAGGTCAATGGTGACTTTAAAACAGTTACAGAGTTAAATGGCTGTGATAGGAGAAAACTGAGGATGGATCAACAACATTGTAGTTACTCCACAATACTAACCTAATTGACAGAGTGAAAAGAAGGAAGCCTGTACAGAATAAAAATATTCCAAAACATGCATCCTGTTTGCAATAAGGCACTAAAGTAAAACTGCAAAAAATGTGGCAAAGAAATTAACTTTATGTCCTGAATACAAAGTGTTATGTTTTGGGCAAATCCAACACAACACATCACTGAGTACCACTCTTCATATTTTCAAGCATGGTGGTGGCTGCATCATGTTATGGATATGCTTGTCATCAGCAACTTCTAGGGAGTTTTTTAGGATAAAAAGAAATGGAATAGAGCTAAGCACAGGCAAAATCCTAGAGGAAAACCTGGTTCAGTCTGCTTTCCAACAGACACTGGGAGACAAATTCACCTTTCAGCAGGACAATAACCTAAAACACAAGGCCAAATATACACTGGAGTTGCTTACCAAGACGACATTGAATATTCCTAAGTGGCCTAGTTACAGTTTTGACTTAAATTGGCATGAAAATCTATGGCAAGAGTGATTCACAACCAACTTTGACAGAGCTTGAAGAATTTAAAAAAGAATAATGGGCAAATGTTGCACAATCCAGGTGTGGAAAGATCTTAGAGACTTACCCAGAAAGACTCGCCGCCAAAGGTGATTCTTACATGTATTGACTCATGGGTGTGAATACTCATGTAAATTAGATAATTCTGTATTTCATTTACAATACATTTGCACAAATTTCTAAAAACATGTTTTCACTTTGTCGTTATGGGGTACTGTGTGTAAAAAATATATATATTTAATCTATTTTGAATTCAGGCTGTAACAACACAATTTGGAATAATAATGAATACTTTCTGAAGGCACTGTATAACTAGTCCAACTGAGCGTAGGTAGGCCTGAGACCATGATGCACTGCAGCGGTGCAGAGTGTCATGGAAACTTCCTCTCTGTGTGGGCAGGAAGCAGGATGCTGTGGTGTTTCTCAGAAACAGGCGTGATACACACATCAGAATGAAAACACCACAATATACTCCCTTGATGGAAAGAAGACAAGCTACATTTGAAATCGAGACTCTAGAGAGTTTCTGCTCCCGAAGAGCACAAACATATCAAATCAAATCAAATTTTATTTGCCACATGCGCCGAATACAACAGTGAAATGATGACTTACAATCTATCTACCATGTCTTGTGTTTATTTCAAGTGAAGTTATATCCTGTATCTGGGGTAATCTAACAAACAGTGTATCATGTTCGGTAATCTCCCACATGCTGGTGGGATTGTAAAAAAGGATTGCGTGCTGTTATAAGTAAAAAGAGCTTGATAATGACTCTGTATTTGATTTCTGAAATGAGCTCTTTGAGGGAAATGTTTGAGTCTTCACCTTCACGTCAGTCATAATGAGGCACTCAAGGTTTCAACATTACTAACTTCTCTTAGGTGAAAATAAGTTTCAGACAAAACATTCACATTTCCACCTTTATTATTGAGTAACAAGTGAGTATATAGTAACAATCGATGATCGAAATCCTCCAAATGTATTTTAGAAAGCTCTTTTTTACTATAGCAGTTGTCACAAAGTGCTAAAGGAAAGTGTTTACTGATAACGCAGGCTGATAAAATGACCCTTGAGCAGACTTATGATATGTGCACATTATTGAAGGTGTTATTCAGAAGTGAAAACATTGACATTGGAAAGCAAAATGTATTTATACTGTACACTGCTGTAATTCCTGCAACAAACATAATGCAAGAATGAACATAAATGTTGTTTTCGTAAGTTAATGGATAATTGTATTTTTTTGTCACACTTAACTCATATACACTGAGTGTACAAAACATTATGAAACCCTGCTCTTCCCATGACATTGACTGACCAGGTGAATCCAGGTGAGAGCTATGATCCCTTAATGATGTCACTTGTTAAATCCACTTCAATCAGTGTAGATGAAGGGGAGGAGACGGGTTAAAGAAGGATTTTTAAGCCTTGAGACAATTGAGACATTGATTGTGTGTGTGCCATTCAACTCAATATTAGGAAGGCGTTCTTAATGTTTTGTACACTGTGCAAACATTAATTGCAAGACTATGTTTATTGGAGATTATAAAAAACATCCTCACATGTATAGTAACTGACAGATAATAGACAGCACACCGAAAATTGTAATCACATGAAAGACATGGGTATGTGCTTTGTCCCAAATGGCTCCCTATTCCCTATATAGTGCACTACTTTAGACCAGAGAATGGCACCCTATTCCCTATATAGTGCACTACTTTTCACCAGAGCCTTATGCGCACACATGACGACCTCCAGTCCACTGAGCTCAGCTTCCACGGGTGGCTGGGTCTCGGTCAGTGATCAATTACATCTGTTTATCTGAGGAGAGCTGAATGAGACACAGAGATACAGGATAAAGACAGTATGGTGCCATTTTAGAAACGTTGTTAGCACAAAGCTAGCCTGGTTCCGGATCTGTTTGTGCTGTCCTGCCAACTCCTACAGTGTATCATTGTCACGCCGACCATAAGAGTTGGCAAGACAGCACAAACATATCTGGGACTCATCTAAGCACAAGGCATAGATTGAGGAAGAGAGAGAGGGGTGAGTGGATGTCCCTCGTCATAGTTGCAGTGAACTCACCTGAAGCTTCCAAATCAGAACCATGACGACCAGTCCATAGAAGGTACTCTTAGCGATGAAGACGCTGTAGGCCAGCTTGGCAATCAGGGTGCTGTTCACGTAGTACTCTGCAAGGAAAATAATACATTTAAATGACCTTGATTAAGAGGGCGTCAGGTAATATCGTTCCGCGGATTACGCATTAATAAATGTGATGGTATTGTAAACAGTATTAACTAGCAAGGGAAATAATACATTTAAATGACCTTGATTAAGAGGGCGTCAGGTAATATCATTCCGCGGATTACGCATGAATAAATGTGATAGTATTGTAAACAGTATTAACTATAGGTTATATGTATACCATGTATTTGTCACGAACAATAATTCGCTCAGTCTAGAATGGGAAAATGTACCTGCAGTCATCCCACCCTCACCACCTGGACCTGAAAGAAACAAAGGAGGGTTTTAGATGACACAGGCTAGTGTACATCATAGTTCTACACAGGCTAGTGTACATCATAGTTCTACACAGGCTAGTGTACATCATAGAGCTACACATGCTAGTGTACATCATAGTTCTACACAGGCTAGTGTACATCATAGAGCTACACAGGCTAGTGTACATCATAGAGCTACACAGGCTAGTGTACATCATAGAGCTACACAGGCTAGTGTACATCATAGAGCTACACAGGCTAGTGTACATCATAGTTCTACACAGGCTAGGGTACATCATAGAGCTACACAGGCTAGTGTACGTCATAGAGCTACACAGGCTAGTGTACATCATAGAGCTACACAGGCTAGTGTACATCATAGTTCTACACAGGCTAGTGTACATCATAGTTCTACACAGGCTAGTGTACATCATAGTTCTACACAGGCTAGTGTACATCATAGTTCTACACAGGCTAGTGTACATCATAGTTCTACACAGGCTAGTGTACATCATAGTTCTACACAGGCTAGGGTACATCATAGAGCTACACAGGCTAGTGTACATCATAGAGCTACACAGGCTAGTGTACATCATAGAGCTACACAGGCTAGTGTACATCATAGTTCTACACAGGCTAGTGTACATCATAGTTCTACACAGGCTAGTGTACATCATAGAGCTACACAGGCTAGTGTACATCATAGAGCTACACAGGCTAGTGTACATCATATAGCTACACAGGCTAGTGTACATCATAGAGCTACACAGGCTAGTGTACATCATAGAGCTACACAGGCTAGTGTACATCATAGAGCTACACAGGCTAGTGTACATCAGAGAGCTACACAGGCTAGTGTACATCATAGAGCTACACAGGCTAGTGTACATCATAGTTCTACACAGGCTAGTGTACATCATAGTTCTACACAGGCTAGTGTACATCATAGTTCTACACAGGCTAGTGTACATCATAGTTCTACATAGTCCAATGCTACAGAGAAGCGTACTACTTGACTAACCACTTCACTAGAAAATGCCCAAAAAAAAAGAGAATCATACTATTGTAGTTCAACGAAACCTGTTTCTTCTCATAAACAAAGACAAGAGTTTTAGTTCATAATTTGGCAATACCTTCTTCTCCGTTAATGTGATCTGTCTTCTCTATGTAAACGGTCCCATTGAAGAACTCGACGATGCAGGTGAATTTGTTGGAGGGCTTGTTCCAGTCCTTGGCTGGGACTCTCAGTCTGCTGGTGATACTGTAGAATATCCCACCTTTATCCCTCAAGGCCTTGTTGTCGGTCCCCACTCCATCAGTGATGGCGCCTCCATTAAACTGCCAGGACACAGTGACATGGTCGGGGTAGAAGTCGGTGGCCACACACACCAGAGTCTTCTTCTTCTTCTTGTTTCTAGCCTCACACTCCTTCGTGGAGGGTGGAAGGACTTTCACTGTGGGTTTAGTGACAGTGATGTTTGGGTCTGCAGGGAGGAAATAAAAGAAGGTTTAACCTTTAACAATCAATCAATGGCTCTGTTTGTTGTTGACATCACACCTGAACCATACATAAATGCCACCTATAAAATGGTCCTGTCTTTCTCCTTCTATAAACTGGTCCTGTCTTTCTCCTTCTATAAACTGGTCCTGTCTTTCTCCTTCTATAAACTGGTCCTGTCTTTCTCCTTCTATAAACTGGTCCTGTCTTTCTCCTTCTATAAACTGGTCCTGTCTTTCTCCTTCTATAAACTGGTCCTGTCTTTCTCGTTCTATAAAACTGGTCCTGTCTTTCTCCTTCTATAAACTGGTCCTGTCTTTTTCTCCTTCTATAAACTGGTCTGTCTTTCTCCTTCTATAAACTGGTCCTGTCTTTCTCCTTCTATAAACTGGTCCTGTCTTTCTCCTTCTATAAACTGGTCCTGTCTTTCTCCTTCTATAAACTGGTCCTGTCTTTCTCCTTCTATAATCTGGTCCTGTCTTTCTCCTTCTATAAACTGGTCCTGTCTTTCTCCTTCTATAAACTGGTCCTGTCTTTCTCCTTCTATAAACGGTCCTGTCTTTCTCCTTCTATAATCTGGTCCTGTCTTTCTCCTTCTATAAACTGGTCCTGTCTTTCTCCTTCTATAAACTGGTCCTGTCGTTTCTCCTTCTATAAACTGGTCCTGTCTTTCCTCCTTCTATAAAATGGTCCTGTCTTTCTCCTTCTATAAAACTGGTCCTGTCTTTCTCGTTCTATAAACTGGTCCTGTCTTCTCCTTCTATAAACTGGTCCTGTCTTTCTCCTTCTATAAACTGGTTCCTGTCTTCTCCTTCTATAAACTGGTCCTGTCTTCTCCTTCTATAAACTGGTCCTGTCTTCTCCTTCTATAAACTGTCGTCTTCTCCTTCTATAAACTGGTCCTGTCTTTCTCCTTCTATAATCTGGTCCTGTCTTTCTCCTTCTATAAACTGGTCCTGTCTTTCTCCTTCTATAAACTGGTCCTGTCTTTCTCCTTCTATAAACTGGTCCTGTCTTTCTCCTTCTATAAACTGGTCCTGTCTTTCTCCTTCTATAAACTGGTCCCGTCTTTCTCATTCTTGACAGTAAACGTCAAGGCAACATGAACCACCAAATTCTGTGTCCAGACAAGCACATAACAACACAGCATTTCATTCAGCAGCTCAGAGTGAACCACTTTGTGACCAGCTGCCAAAGGCATTGTCAAGACCGTAGAACATGAAAGCTGTAACATGTGATTATCACAGTATTTTTAAAGCATTCTTACGGTATCCTTACCCAGAACTGTTAGCTTCGTTCCCTCTCCAAAGTAGGCAGCATAACCACCAGAGCACACCACATACTCACAGACAGAAAACCAGGCTGATGCTAGCTAGCAAGTACTGTATTTCAAAGGGGGTAATACTGTATTTGCTGTAGTTTGTCTTTAGCAAAGGGGGTAATACTGTATTTCAAAGCATGTTTATGTCGACAGAGCTGAACTCACTTTCTCCGTTGGCTCTATTCAAGGGACTGAAACAAACCTATGTATTTTCCCCTCCTGAATATTTGCACGCTCAACTAATGTACCAAAGCGATCAACTAGAATTCAATCCATTATTACAAATGATTTCAATATTGTGTATAAATACTTTAAAGAGGCGAATCTCTTACCTAGAACAGTGAGTCTGGTTCCTGGACCAAACTCTGCCTTATCCGTGTTCCACAGTGAGACAGCATACTACACACGACAGGCTCTGGATCATGACCCAGTTCTGCCACAGTTCTACTACTTTCCTTGGTCTGAACTATTAAATGGTTTCTTCAAACTGATGTAACACCATATAGATTCATGCAAACCAACGTCTCGGGAGGAGGATTTTCAACATTCTTTTACACGTATCTATCAAAAAAAATAGATCTGGTTCACACGTGTTTAGAAATAAGCCAAAGTCTCTGTCATGAACAGAGACATCTCTATATGGGTCGTACATCTATAAGCGTCTATGCACATTTAATCGTCAGGTTTCTCAGCCAGAAGTGTGAGTTTGGTGCCGCTGCTGAGGTATGCCCGGTTGTAGTTGACGCTGGTACTCGGCTACAGAAAGATCCCTCCTCTCACCACTCTGGCAGAGTCTGGCTAAATACACCCTAATGTGCTGCTGTTACAATGGTTTTGGTGCTATTCTATGAAACATTTCTACATCACGAGATAAATGACACCTACAGCATCAGATCAAATCATCATCGTTGTTTTTTTTGCCTTACCTTAGACTGTTGTTTTTAGCCTTACCTTAGACTGTTGTTTTTTGCCTTACCTTAGACTGTTGTTTTTTGCCTTACCTTAGACTGTTGTTTTTTGCCTTACCTTAGACTGTTGTTTTTTGCCTTTCCTTAGACTGTTGTTTTTTGCCTTACCTTAGACTGTTGTTTTTTGCCTTACCTTAGACTGTTGTTTTTTGCCTTACCTTAGACTGTTGTTTTTTGCCTTACCTTAGACTGTTGTTTTTTTGCCTTTCCTTAGACTGTTGTTTTTTGTATTTTTTCTTCTTTAGGAGGTAGATCAGCTTTAATATTGTAGATGGATTGTAACTTCCATCAATGTAATTGTCTGCATCACTTTCAATCCCCCATATGTTTTTTTTCTCTCACATATATATATATATATACATACATATCCTTTAAAAATATATATATTTCCCTTTATTACTTTCCAACCCCACCACCCCTTCCCTAATTGGAGTAAACTAGTGAACAACAATGCTTAGGCCTCTACTTCCAGCTTATACATACTATATACATTTTATGGACACAGTCAATAATTATATTTTGTTTGTTTTTACTCCTGAACTTCCTCCGATCATTTTCGCATGTCTTACACTAGTTATCTTGTTGTACCTTAGACTGTTCCGTCTTGTTCTATTGCCATAGTAAGCCTGTGTGTTGAATCTCACCGCTCCTAACAGAGCTGATAACTAGAACCATGAGAGCTGTAGACTGGGTCTGGGCATGGAGCCAGACCACTTTATACCTCAATACCATGTTAGGGGAACATAACTGATGCTTTTACTGCCATCCAGTTACATTAAAATATACTCTCTTAGTTAAAAAAACAAACAGATTAAGATGTATAGTAAAATTATATGGTTTTATGTTGCAGAATATTTTACGTTTTGTCCATGCTATTCCCTTATGTACATTTGTACTAACATTCGGTAGTAGATTTTCTTACCTAAAACGGTGAGTTTGGTGCCGGCTCCAAAGTATGCTTCCGAGTATGAACACAGAGCGACGAGGCTGTATCATAAAGTATCCAGCTCTGACTGGGACTCTGGACTTTCTCAACCTTTGTTACTCTGTTACAAGGACATTCAAATACTCTTCACAGTAACTCAGATACAGGTATCATCTAAATCATAACCAAATACATTATTTTGACTATTTTTCTATTGAAATATAAGTCCTTTCCACCTACAGCAGTCATTAGGACACATTTCATGCCACATAAGATCAACTATTATTTATATTATTAACTAAACACTGTAACCTACAGATTCTAGAATACCAACCACACACTGTAACCTACAGATTCTAGAATACCAACCACACACTGTAACCTACAGATTCTAGAATACCAACCACACACTGTAACCTACAGATTCTAGAATACCAGCCACACACTGTAACCTACAGATTCTAGAATACCAACCACACACTGTAACCTACAGATTCTAGAATACCAACCACACACTGTAACCTACAGATTCTAGAATACCAGCCACACACTGTAACCTACAGATTCTAGAATACCAGCCACACACTGTAACCTACAGATTCTAGAATACCAACCACACACTGTAACCTACAGATTCTAGAATACCAACTAAACACTGTAACCTACAGATTCCAGCCATGAGATTTAAAGATGCACAAATCACATGGATTATTAATCCCAATCAGGTGTGAACATGATTTTATTTTGGTGTAATTTCTCACCTAGAACAGTTAACCTGGTTCCTCCACCGAAGTAAGCCTGGCCGACACCACCAGCACAGTGGATTTACTCAACCTTTATGTGACCACATAAGGAGGACATTCAAAGACACTACACAGTCATTCTGTTACAGTACATTTCTCTAAAAATCATACAACCACATACATCATAAACACATAGATTACTGCACTTTTTTTGGTGTCATTTCTTACCTAGAACCGTTAACCCGGTTCCTCCACCGAAGTAAGCCTGGCCGGCACCACCAGCACAGTGGAGCACTGCTCTAATACAGATATAGTCTCCAGCAAATGCTTTTGTCTAGAACTTTCCATCCCAATCATGACCTTTGATAACTCTATTCTCCTAATACCAACCAACACCATGTTCTTACCAGTTTAGAACACATATAGGGTGAGACAAACACACTATAATATAATACGATATCGAAACTCTCTTCTCACAAGTATGTTGTCTAACTCAAACTACACATAGGTCAAACATAGTATATGGATTACTTACCGAGAACTGTTAATTTGGTGCCTGCTCCAAAATATGCCTCATAGTTGGCACAGTGCACAGGCTTAACATCAAAAAGCATTGAGTGGAGTAACACTAGTGTGCAACTAATCTAATGTACTGAATCCATAATGAACTAAATCCTCACATCACTATACTACTAGACCACAAATAGTAGACCACATGGTCAACACTACTAGACCACATGGTCAACATTCTCTTACCCAGAACAGTCAGTTTGGTTCCCGCTCCGAAGAACGCAGGATCATAGTTGTCACAGCGAAGACATACTGAGCAGTAATCATCCCAACCACTACTGCCTTGTTCTATGCATTTGGCATCAGAAATACTTTAGTAATACTTGCTTTTTTGTCAATCATCCATGTTTTTGTAAAGAAATAATGTTCAAAATCATCAATTACATGATAAGGAAGTAGAAAGTATTTACCTAAAACAGTGAGTTTGGTTCCATTGCCAAAGAAGGCAGGTTGGGTTGAAGTCACAGTGGTCCTCTGTAGCTCAGCTGGTAGAGCACGGCGCTTGTAACGCCAAGGTAGTGGGTTCGATCCCCGGGACCACCCATACACAAAAAAAAATGTATGCACGCATGACTGTAAGTCGCTTTGGATAAAAGCGTCTGCTAAATGGCATATTATTATTATATTATTTACAGTGTTTTCACAACAACCCTTTAGTTCAGCTTGACCACGGACATTTTATGATCCTCTTATTGGCAACGAAACATCTTCAGGGTTACATATTTATATATTATGAATCTTTAAGAAGTGAACTTACCTAAAACAGTGAGCTTTGTTCCATTTCCAAAGTAGGCCACACTTCCAGTGTCACATCGCTACTCTCCTATTCCAAAAATACCTCAGATATCTTTGTCATTCACCCTCGGGGGAATATGAACAGAGATACTCAGAGATACAGATAATACGTCAGATATCTTTGTCATTCACCCTCTAGGGAATATGAAAATCCTGTTCAGTATTATTGAGCTCTTCAGCAGCATCTCTCCAGGCTCCTTAACAGTCTCCTCAATGTGTGTGAATGGGCCCCAGCCCTCTCCTGAATGGAAGTGAATGGGAGGAGGTTTTTGAATTGAAGTGAATGGAAGGAGGTTTTTGTATGGAAGTGAATGGGAGGAGATTTTTGTATTGAAGTGAATGGGATGAGGTTTTTATTTGAAAGTGAATGGGAGGAGATTTTGCATGGATGTGAAGTTTTGCATGGATGTGAAGTTTTTGTATGGAAGTGAATGGGGGGAAGTTTTTGTATGGAAGTGAATGGGAGGAGGTTTTGTATGGAAGTGAATGGGAGGAGGTTTTTGTATGGAAGTGAATGGGATGTTTTTGAACGGAAGTGAATGGGAGGAGGTTTTTGCATGGAAATGAATGTGATGAGATTTTTATACGGAAGTGAATGGGAGGAGGTTTTTGTACAGAAATCAATAAGAGGAGGTTTTTATGTGGAAGTGAATGGGAGGATGTTCTGTATGGAAGTGAATGGGAAGATGTTCTGTATGGAAGTGAATGGGAGGATGTTCTGTATGGAAGTGAATGGGAAGAGATTTATGTACGGAAGTGAATGGGAGGAGGTTTTGTATGGAAGTGAATGGGAGGAGGTTTTGTATGGAAGTGAATGGGAGGATGTTCTGTATGGAAGTGAATGGGAAGAGATTTATGTACGGAAGTGAATGGGAGGAGGTTTTGTATGGAAGTGAATGGGAGGAGGTTTTGTATGGAAGTGAATGGGACAAGGTTTTTGTATGGAAGTGAATGATAAGAAGGTTTTTGTATGGAAGTGAATGGGAGGAGGTTTTTGTATGGAAGAGAATGGGAGGAGGTTTTGCACGGAAGTGAATGGGAGGAGGTTTTTGTATTTAAGTGAATGGGAGGAGGTTTTTGTATGTAAGTGAATGGGAGGAAGTTTTAGTGTGGAAGTGAATGGAATTACGTTTTTTTACGTAAGTGAATGAAAGGAGGTTTTTGTACGGAAGTGAATTGGAGGAGGTTTTCTTATGGAAGTGAATGGGAGGTTTTTGCATGGAAGTGAATGGGAGGAGGTTTTTGTACGGAAATGAATGGGAGGAGGTTTTTGTACGGAAGTGAATGAGAGGAGGTTTGTGTATTGAAGTGAATGTGAGGAGGTTTTTGTATTGAAGTGAATGGGAGGAGGTTTTTGTATTGAAGTGAATGGGAGGAGGTTTTTGTATTGAAGTGAATGGGAGGAGGTTTTCTTATTGAAGTAAATGGGAGGAGGTTTTTGTATGGAAATGAATTGGAAGAGTTTTTTGTATGGAAGTGAATGGGAGGAGGTTTTTGTATGGAAGTGAATGGGAGGAAGTTTTTGTATGGAAGTGAATGGGAAAATGTTTTTTATGGAAATGAATGGGAGGAGGTTTTGTATGGAAGTGAATGGGGGAGGCTTTTGTATGGAATGAATGTGAGGAGGTTTAATGTATGGAATTGAATGGGAGGTTTTTGCATGGAAGTGAATGGGTGAAGGTTTTTGTATGGAAGGAAATGGTAGGAGAATTTTGTATGGAAGTGATTGGGTGGAGATTTTTGTATTTAAGTGAATGGGATTAGGTTTTTGTACGGAAGTGAATGGGAGGAGGTTTTTGTATGGAAGTGTATAGGAGGAGATTTTTGGTACAGAAGTGAATGGCAGGAGGTTTTTGCACCGAAGTGAATGGCAGGATGTTTTTGTACGGAAGTGAATGTGATGAGATTTCTATATGGAAGCGAATGGGAGGAGTTTTTTTTACGGAAGTCAATGAGAGGAGGTTTTTGTATGGAAGTCAATGGGAGGCGGTTTTTGTTCGGAAGTGAATGTGATGAGATTTCTATATGGAAGTGAATGGGAGGAGGTTTTTGTATGGAAGTGAATGGAAGGAGCTTTTTGTATGGAAGTGAATGGAAGGAGCTTTTTGTATGGAAGTGAATGGAAGGAGCTTTTTGTATGGAAGTGAATGGAAGGAGCTTTTTGTATGGAAGTGAATGGAAGGAGCTTTTTGTATGGAAGTGAATGGAAGGAGCTTTTTGTATGGAAGTGAATGGGAGGAGGTTTCTATGGATGTTAATGGGAGGATGTTTTTGTATATAAGTGAATGGGAGGAGGTTTTTATGTGGAAGTGAATGGGAGGAGGTTTTGTATTGAAGTGAATGGTTGAAGGTTTTTGTACAGAAGTGAATGGCAGTAGGTTTTTATCCGGAAGTGATTTGGAGGAGACTTTTGTATGGCAGTGAATGGGAGGAGGTTTTTGTATGGAAGTGAAGGGGAGGAGGTTTTTTGTATGGAAGTGAATGGAAGGAGCTTTTTGTATGGAAGTGAATGGGAGGCGTTTTTTGTATGGAAGTGAATGGGAGGAGGTTTCTATGGATGTTAATGGGAGGATGTTTTTGTATATAAGTGAATTGGAGGAGGTTTTGTATGGAAGTGAATGGGAGTTTTTGCATGGAGGTGAATGATAGGAGGTTTTTGTATATAATTGAATGGGAGGAGGTTTTTGTAGTTAAGTCAATTGGAGGATGTTTTGTATGGAAGTGAATGGGTGAAGGTTTTTGTATGGAAGGAAATGGTAGGAGAATTTTGTATGGAAGTGAATGGGAGGATGTTTTGTATGGAAGTGAATGGGAGGAGGTTTTTATATGGAAGTCAATGGGAAGAGCTTTTTGTATGGAAGTGAATGGGAGGAGGTTTTGTATTGAAGTGAATGGGAGGAGGTTTTGTATGGAAGTGAATGGGAGTTTTTGCATGGATGTGAATGTTATGAGGTTTTTGTATATAATTGAATGGGAGGAGGTTTTTTATGGAAGTAAATGGGAGGATAATTTTTATGGAAGTAAATGGGAGGAGGTTTTTGTATGGAAGTGAATGGGAGGAGGTTTTTGTATGGAAGTGAATGGAAGGAGGTTTTTGTATGGAAGTGAATGGGAAGATGTTTTGTACGGAAGTGAATGGGAGGAGGTTTTTGAACAGAAGTGAATGGAAGGAGGTTTTTTTACGGAAGTGAATGGGAGGAAACTTTTGTATGGAAGTGAATGGAAGGAGGTTTTTGTAGTTAAGTCAATTGGAGGATGTTTTGTACGGAAGTGAATGGGAGGAGGTTTTTGTATAGAAGTGAATGGGAGGAGGTTTTTGTACGGAAGTGAATGGGGTGGAGGTTTCTGTACGGCGTCTCTATGTGAATATATCACCGTGGCCCCCTGTCCCCACAGTGTTAGAGCATCACACAAAAACACTCATTCTCTCACGCACTTATTTTTCTTGACTCCTTCCCCCCACCCTTTCTCTCTCTCTATCTCTCTACCCATCTCTCCTTCTCAGTGTCTGTCTGTATCAGCAGGTGTGTTGGTATGGGGGGGTTACTGGAGTTGGATCCTGTTCCAAACTGACTGCTTTTATTTCTGTCAGCCGCACTAAGAAAAGCAGCAGGGAGGAAGTAGAAGGGAGGAAAGGAAGGGGACAGGTAATGTTTTGTTTCTGTTTCCTCCTAAAATGGAGTTGACGCCTCTCTAAGTCTCTAAGATGCCCCCCCCCCCCCTCCCCTTTGCCTGACAACCCTCCCTCTCCCCCCTTCCATTCAGCATCATGTGACAGTAACTGTCTGCCACAGAGCATGGCTGTCAACTCCCGGTCCTAAACTTGCAGTACCATCTAACGTGATTGTAATTTCCATTTGATCATATCTGCTGTGGTAACAGTTTCATTATATTGTTCCATTTTGTTTGTAATAAAAGAAAACAGAAAGATGTAATATAAATCAGGGATTAATATGTATTTAGGGGGAATCTTAAATGTGTTCTCTTTTTGAATCATATCTCAAGTCATGGAATTTAATTGAATCCAGGAGAGTTTAGACTTCTGGATTGATTTATGTGTAATCCAACATTTAACCTCCAGAGGTCAGTGTATGATCATCTCTTAGAAACTTCTCCCTTTTTTTTAAATCGAAGTTTCATTTGATACAAGGGTAGGCCTACATACCAGGGACACCTGGATGACAGTCAGACAGTCAGAGAAACACCCATATACTGTTTGTTATATATATATTTGAAACGGTAGAAGCACTTACTTGGCCTGCAAGTAAGAGGACACAAACTCTAGTGTACTGGTTGGCACCTGTACTCTCCTACCTCATAGGATCAGTTACCTGATGCCAAAACAATAACTAAAGGATGGTTTAATGTCAGGTTATAAGAACACAACACCATCAAATTAGAGATATCAACCACACTAGCTGAGCTACCCCCCCAGAGATATCAACCACACTAGCTGAACTACCCCCCCAGAGATATCAACCACACTAGCTGAACTACCCCCCCAGAGATATCAACCACACTAGCTGAACTACCCCCCCCCCCCCCCCAGAGATATCAACCACACTAGCTGAACTACCCCCCCCCAGAGATATCAACCACACTAGCTGAACTACCCCCCCCCCCCCACCCCCCACCCCCCATTTACCTGGTTAAATAAAGGTGAAATAAAATTAACATTACCCCTCTCCTCTTCTTTACATGCCATATGCAGTATCTTTCAGCTATGCTGTGATGTTTAACATACAATTTGAATCTATCTAATCGAATAGAATCCACAGATTGCGAGTTGACGATAAATACTTTCTTAAAGAGTATTAGTATATTAGTAATTGACTGACCAGGCCTCTCCAGATCTCCCAAAAATGCTATTTCTTGGGTCAATTTGAGATTAATGTTATGCTTTTTCAGCCATTCCTGAAACAGAAGCAGGCTACCTGAGGGCAATACCAGAACAAATGGTCTATTGATTCTCCTCACAACAAAATACAGTGGGGAAAAAAAGTATTTAGTCAGCCACCAATTGTGCAAGTTCTCCCACTTAAAAAGATGAGAGAGGCCTGTAATTTTCATCATAGGTACACGTCAACTATGACAGACAAAATTAGAAAAAAATATCCAGAAAATCACATTGTAGGATTTTTTATGAATTTATTTGCAAATTATGGTGGAAAATAAGTATTTGGTCAATAACAAAAGTTTCTCAATACTTTGTTATATACCCTTTGTTGGCAATGACACAGGTCAAACGTTTTCTGTAAGTCTTCACAAGTTTTTCACACACTGTTGCTGGTATTTTGGCCCATTCCTCCATGCAGATCTCCTCTAGAGCAGTGATGTTTTGGGGCTGTCGCTGGGCAACACGGACTTTCAACTCCCTCCAAAGATTTTCTAAGGGGTTGAGATCTGGAGGCTGGCTAGGCCCTTCCAGGACCTTGAAATGCTTCTTACGAAGCCACTCCTTCATTGCCCGGGCGGTGTGTTTGGGATCATTGTCATGCTGAAAGACCCAGCCACGTTTCATCTTCAATGCCCTTGCTGATGGAAGGAGGTTTTCACTCAAAATCTCACGATACATGGCCCCATTCATTCTTTCCTTTACACGGATCAGTCGTCCTGGTCCCTTTGCAGAAAAACAGCCCCAAAGCATGATGTTTCCACCCCCATGCTTCACAGTAGGTATGGTGTTCTTTGGATGCAACTCAGCATTCTTTGTCCTCCAAACACGACGAGTTGAGTTTTTACCAAAAAGTTCTATTTTGGTTTCATCTGACCACATAACATTCTCCCAATCCTCTTCTGGATCATCCAAATGCACTCTAGCAAACTTCAGACGGGCCTGGACATGTACTGGCTTAAGCAGGGGGACACGTCTTGCACTGCAGGATTTGAGTCCCTGGCGGCGTAGTGTGTTACTGATGGTAGGCTTTGTTACTTTGGTACCAGCTCTCTGCAGGTCATTCACTAGGTCCCCCCGTGTGGTTCTGGGATTTTTGCTCACCGTTCTTGTGATCATTTTGACCCTACGTGGTGAGATCTTGCGTGGAGCCCCAGATCGAGGGAGATTATTAGTGGTCTTGTATGTCTTCCATTTCCTAATAATTGCTCCCACAGTTGATTTCTTCAAACCAAGCTGCTTACCTATTGCAGATTCAGTCTTCCCAGCCTGATGCAGGTCTACAATTTTGTTTCTGGTGTCCTTTGACAGCTCTTTGGTCTTGGCCATAGTGGAGTTTGGAGTGTGACTGTTTGAGGTTGTGGACAGGTGTCTTTTATACTGATAACAAGTTCAAACAGGTGCCATTAATACAGGTAACGAGTGGAGGACTGAGGAGCCTCTTAAAGAAGAAGTTACAGGTCTGTGAGAGCCAGAAATCTTGCTTGTTTGTAGGTGACCAAATACTTATTTTCCACCATAATTTGCAAATAAATTCATAAAAATTCCTACAATGTGATTATCTGGATTTTCTTTCCTCAATTTGTCTGTCATAGTTGACGTGTACCTATGATGAAAATTACAGGCCTCTCTCATCTTTTTAAGTGGGAGAACTTGCACAATTGGTGGCTGACTAAATACTTTTTTCCCCCACTGTATACAGAGCTGCGATGACTGTATGCCCCAAATATTCAACATTTTCTTGGTGGCAAGAATTCTTTACAATAATTTTAGCTGAAAGGCACAAAGTCTGGAATCTTGAGTCGTTTTATATAGCAACTCATACACCCTGTACCATGGAATCGGTACATCAGAAATCTCTTTCCAACTATGTTGTAATCTGTATGGCACACAGCTGGCAACATCCTGGTCCTCAAATGAAACCGTTATACTTTCCTATTTATGCAATTTTTATTTATCCGCCAGTTTTGATCCTTTATATTGGGCAGACAGACCAGTTCCCTACCTCCTACCTTGATCCTTTATATTGGGCAGACAGACCAGTTCCCTACCTCCTCCCTTGATCCTTTATATTGGGCAGACAGACCAGTTCCCTACCTCCACCCTTGATCCTTTATATTGGGCAGACAGACCAGTTCCCTACCTCCTCCCTTGATCCTTTATATTGGGCAGACAGACCAGTTCCCTACCTCCTCCCTTGATCCTTTATATTGGGCAGACAGACCAGTTCCCTACCTCCTCCCTTGATCCTTTATATTGGGCAGACAGACTAGTTCCCTACCTCCACCCTTGATCCTTTATATTGGGCAGACAGACCAGTTCCCTTCCTCCTCCCTTGATTATTTATATTGGGCAGACAGACCAGTTCCCTACCTCCACCCTTGATCCTTTATATTGGGCAGACAGACCAGTTCCCTACCTCCTCCCTTGATCCTTTATATTGGGCAGACAGACCAGTTTCCCTACCTCCTCCCTTGATCCTTTATATTGGGCAGACAGACCAGTTCCCTACCTCCTCCCTTGATCCTTTATATTGGGCAGACAGACCAGTTCCCTGCCTCCTCCCTTGATCCTTTATACTGGGCAGACAGACCAGTTCCCTACCGCCTCCCTTGATCCTTTATATTGGGCAGACAGACCAGTTCCCTACCTCCTCCCTTGATCCTTTATACTGGGCAGACAGACCAGTTCCCTACCTCCTCCCTTGATCCTTTATATTGGGCAGACAGACCAGTTCCCTGCCTCCTCCCTTGATCCTTTATATTGGGCAGACAGACCAGTTCCCTGCCTCCTCCCGCTGCCACCTGCCTCCTCCATTTTGGGGGTAATGCTGTATTCAATTGGTTGTAATTTTGGATTGAGCAGACCTTCCCATACAATTCTGATAACTCCATGAAAGACATAACTCTACCATTCAAATGTACAATATCATTTAAAAACAAAATACCCTTTTCAAGGGGAGAGATATATGTTTGTCATGGGCAAAGAAACTCGAAAGGGGTGATTATATTGATTAACAACAATTTTGATCCGATTGTGCAAACTGGGCAAACAGATCCTCAAGGAAGACAGGTCCTTTTAAATATGCTATTGGATAAAAACAGATCTGGCTAATTAATCTATATGGGCCAAATAATGATGATCCACACTTCTTCTAAAATATATATAATTCTCTGTTGCGCTCACAAGCAACTAATTAATCTATTATTATGATGGGAGATTATAATACGGTTTTAATTATCTCAATGGATCGTAAAAGAAATCACACTACAAACTATCACCCTCAAGCACTTAAGGAGATCACAAATATCATGGATACATTAGAACTAGTGGATATGTGAAGGCTGAAAAACCCTGACCTAGTGTGATATACATGGAGGAAGCTTGATCAAGCTAGCCGTCTTGATTACTTCCTGGTCTCGTTCTTGCTTGCATCAAAAGTTTAAAAAGTATTAATAGGAGACAGAATGTGATCGGATCATCATCTAATTGGCCTCCATATAACTCTTACAGAATTTCCACGTGGACGGGGATATTGGAAGTTTAATCAAAGCCTATTAGATGACAACTTGTTCTTAACTAAGACCAAAATAATTAATCATTGACTTTTTTTCTGCACAACATACGTAGCTACAGCAGATCCCCTTAATGTATGGGACACTTTTAAATGTACTTTTAGAGGCCATTCAATACAATACTCATCATTAAAACAAAAGCAGTTTAGGTCAAAAGAGATTAGACTAGTAAAGGAAAAATAGGAAATAACAGTGCAGGTAGATGGTTGTCATGGAAACTGGACTACAGAGGCACAAAATAGGTTAAAGGAAAAACAAAAATAATTGGAGGTACTTATTCAAGAATGACCAAGTGTAATGTATTACAAAAAGAAAGCTAATTGGGTGGAACATTTTGAAAAATGCATTACATTTTTTCTTGAATCTTCAACATAAAAATCATCCATGATTCACCAAATGATATTTTGAAAGAGGAAGCAAGGTACTTCAAGCATACGTTTTCTTTTCAGTCTCCTCCATCTCCACTGAATGATGTTAACTGTAATAATAATAATGTAAAATTAACCAATGTACAGAAGGACCTGTGTGAAGGCCAACTTACAGAGGAGGAACTTTTGTACTCTAAGATCCATTATTAGCATGTTTTAATTACTGTTAGACTTTCAGGTACTCAACAAGAAGGTCTGATTTCATTACTACTGAAACAGGACCCAGGTGGTAAAAAATGGAGACCTCTTACACTTCAATGTTGTGATGCGAAAATCCTGGCGAAATGCATAGCACATAGAATGAAAAAAAGGTTTTACCAGATATTGTTAATCCTTATCAGACAGGTTTTTTACATGGAGATAATATATTGGAGATAATATACGACAATTACTTGAAACAATTGAACATTATGAAAACCTCAAAGATACCAGGCCTGGTCTTCATAGCAGATTTTGAAAAGTCGTTTGATAAAGTACGACTAGAATGTATGTATTAATGCCTGGATTATTTAAATTTCAGTGAATCTCTTATACATTGGGTTAAAGTTATGTACAGCAAACCAGGTGTAAAATAGTAAATAATGGTTACTTCTCAGAAAGTATTGAGCTTTTCAGAGGAGTAAAACAAGGCTGTTCATTGTCTCCATGTCTATTTACAGTGAGGGAAAAAAGTATTTGATCCCCTGCTGATTTTGTACGTTTGCCCACTGACAAAGACATGATCAGTCTATAATTTTAATGGTAGGTTTATTTGAACAGTGAGAGACAGAATAACAACAAAAAAATCCAGAAAAACGCATGTCAAAAATGTTATAAATTGATTTGCATTTTAATGAGGGAAATAAGTATTTGACCCCTCTGCAAAACATGACTTAGTACTTGGTGGCAAAACCCTTGTTGGCAATCACAGAGGTCAGATGGACCTTAATGTGCTTCTACTTGAGCCACTCCTTTGCTGCCTTGGCCCTGTGTTTTGGGTCATTGTCATGCTGGAATACCCATCCATGACCCATTTTCAATGCCCTGGCTGAGGGAAGGAGGTTCTCACCCAAGATTTGATGGTACATGGCCCCGTCCATCGTCCCTTTGATGCGGTGAAGTTGTCCTGTCCCGTTAGCAGAAAAACACCCCCAAAGCATAATGTTTCCACCTCCATGTTTGAAGGTGGGGATGGTGTTCTTGGGGTCATAGGCAGCATTCCTCCTCCTCCAAACACGGTGAGTTGAGTTGATGCCAAAGAACTCGATTTTGGTCTCATCTGACCACAACGCTTTCACCCAGTTCTCCTCTGAATCATTCAGATGTTCATTGGCAAACTTCAGACGGCCCTGTATATGTGCTTTCTTGAGCAGGGGGACCTTGCGGGCGCTGCAGGATTTCAGTCCTTCACGGCGTAGTGTGTTACCAATTGTTTTCTTGGTGACTATGGTCCCAGCTGCCTTGAGATCATTGACAAGATCCTCCCGTGTAGTTCTGGGCTAATTCCTCACCGTTCTCATGATCATTGCAACTCCACGAGGTGAGATCTTGCATGGAGCCCCAGGCCGAGGGAGATTGACAGTTATTTTGTGTTTCTTCCATTTGTGAATAATCACACCAACTGTTGTCACCTTCTCACCAAGCTGCTTGGCGATGGTCTTGTAGCCCATTCCAGCCTTGTGTAGGTCTACAATCTTGTCCCTGACATCCTTGGAGAGCTCTTTGGTCTTGGCCATGGTGGATGGTTTGGAATCTGATTGATTGATTGCTTCTGTGGACAGGTGTCTTTTATACAGGTAACAAGCTGAGATTAGGAGCACTCCCTCACCCTACTAGAATCTGAAGTCAAATGTCTACTGTTTGCTGATGATCTGGTGCTTCTGTCACCAACCAAGGAGGGCCTATAGCAGCACCTAGATATTCTGCACATATTCTGTCAGACCTGGGCCCTGACAGTAAATCTCAGTAAGACAAAAATAATGGTGTTCCAAAAAAGGTCCAGCTGCCAGGACCACAAATACAAATTCCACCTAGACACCGTTGCCCTAGAGCACACAAAAAACTACACATACCTCTGCCTAAACATCAGCGCCACAGGTAACTTCCACAAAGCTGTGAACGATCTGAGAGACAAGGCAAGAAGGGCCTTCTATGCCATCAAAAGGAACATAAAATTTGACATACCATTTAGGATCTGGTTAAAAATACTTGAATCAGTTATAGAACCCATTGCCCTTTATGGTTGTGAGGTCTGGGGTCTGCCCACCAACCAATAATTCACAAAATGGGACAAACACCAAATTGAGACTCTGCATGCAGAATTCTGCAAAAATATATTCAGTGTACAATGTAAAACACCAAATAATGCATGCAGAGCAGAATTAGGCCGATACCCACTAATTATCAAAAACCACCTAAAAGGAAGCGATTCCCAAACCTTCCATAACAAAGCCATCACCTACAGAGAGATGAACCTGGAGAAGAGTCCCCTAAGCAAGCTGGTCCTGGGGCTCTGTTCACAAACACAAACAAACCCCACAGAGCTCCAGGACAGCAACAAAATTTGACCCAACCAAATCATGAGAAAACAAAAAGATAATTACTTGACACATTGGAAAGAATTAACAAAAAAACAGAGCAAACTAGAATGCTATTTGGCCCTAAACAGAGAGTACACAGTGGCAGAATACCTGACCACTGTGACTGACCCAAAACAAAGGAAATCTTTGACTATGTACTGACTCAGTGAGCATAGCCTTGCTATTGAGAGAGGCCTCTGAAGGCAGACCTGGCTCTCAAGAAAAGACAGGCTATGTGCACACTGCCCACAAAATGAGGTGGAAACTGAGCTGCACTTCCTAACTTCTTGCCAAATGTATGACCATATTAGAGACACATATTTCCCTCGGATTACACAGACCCATAAAGAATTCGAAAACAAATCCAATTTTAATAAACTCCCATATATATTGGGTGAAATACCATATTTGTGACCTGTTGCCACAAGAAAAGGGCAACCAGTGAAGAACAAACACCATTTATTTTCCCTTTTGTACTTTAACTATTTGCACATCATTACAACACTGTATATAGACATAATATGACATTTGAAATGTCTTTATTCTTTTGGAACTTTTGTGAGTGTAATGTTTACTGTTAATATTTATTGTTTATTTCACTCTTGTTTATTATCTATTTCTTTGGTAATGTTAACATATGTATCCCATGCCAATAAAGCCCCTTAACTTGAAATTGAATTGAGAGAGAGAAAGTAGTAACTTAATACATACAAGTTTATTCAGTTCTGTCTTTTCCCCCTCTTATCTTCCCTACTTCACTTTATGTACCAAAGAGATAGCCTCTGATTACTCCACAGTTACATGTACCAAAGAGATAGCCTCTGATTACTCCACAGTTACATGTTCCAAAGAGATAGCCTCTGATTACTCCACAGTTACATGTACCAAAGAGATAGCCTCTGCCACAACCTTCCACCTCACCTTGGAGAACAACGTGAGTGAAGCCTGGAGCCGAGCCTACCAAACAGGCTTCTGTGATACTCAACGTCAGCTAACTTATTCCCCTAATAATCCATGTTGAGGCAGACTGTGTAGACAAACAGACTGCATTGTGTATGGACTGACTTGTCTAACCCACCCAGCTAAATATAAAACCACACGTTCATCGTTCACCAGACAGTTAGAGACCGTTGTGCAGGTGTGTCATGTTGATACGATAGCGGCAGTCGTTTTTTTGTTAGTGAGGCACTGAATTTTCAGCACCGTGCTGACTGGCTGCGCAGTAATAGATTGCACTGTCTGTAGGGTTTATGTCAGAGATAACCAGGGTGGCTTTGGCCTTGGAATGACCTGTTAAGTTGAACCGCGTCTCATAGTTCTTCTCGAGAGCAGGGTTTACATAGTGTAGCGTTCCAATGAGGTCCATGGTCTTCTGGCCTCCCTTGTCCTTCTGTTGGTACCACAACATGTAGGGGTAGTTGTTGTCGCCGTGGTAACAGTCCAGGCGAGCCTCTCTGTGTTCAGGTGTCCTCCTCAGGAGGTGTTGAGGAGTCTGGTGGATGAGGAGAGAGGAGGAGAAAACCTCCTCTACCGAGGGAGGAAACACTGTATTATATTATATTATATTATATTATAACAGTGGATATACTGTATCTCTGTGGCACTTACCTGTCAGAAAGGACAGTGAAACGATGAAGGTGGTAAATACTTTGAACATGTTGATTTTTTAGTGCAGCAGATGCTAAGAAAGGCTGAGATAGGAACTCAACGATAATTCACCAAATATTACCAATAGAAAAATGAGAAGGATGTCATTTATTTCCACTACAGTTTAACTGCACGTTACATGGACATGATGTACTGCCTAGCTCATAGCAGCCTTGTATAGGAGGTATGTACTTCTGGTGGGCAGGTCATGTGGGAGGGGAGGAGAGAAGGAGGGGAGGGGGGAGAGGAGGGAGGAAGGGAGGGGTGTAGTGAGTCTTTGTTCTGAAGAGGGAGGAGCTTATAGCTGGTGTAGCTACCTACAGTACAGTGTGACATTACTGCTCTCTGCTGTATCAGATGGAAGTTATTGATACAGGAACATAAGTTATTGATACAGGAACATAAGTTATTTATACAGGAACATAAGTTATTTATACAGGAACATAAGTTATTTATACAGGAACATAAGTTATTTATACAGGAACATAAGTTATTGATACAGGAACAGAAGTTATTGATACAGGAACAGAAGTTATTGATACAGGAAC
Organism: Coregonus sp. 'balchen'; assembly: GCA_902810595.1. NCBI lineage: Eukaryota > Metazoa > Chordata > Actinopteri > Salmoniformes > Salmonidae > Coregonus > Coregonus sp. 'balchen'. The sequence goes on along the minus strand of LR778277.1, from coordinate 2,306,889 downwards.
AGAAGTTATTGATACAGGAACAGAAGTTATTGATACAGTAACAGAAGTTATTGATACAGTAATATAAGTTATTGGTACAGTGACAGAAGAAGATAAGCTATAAGTAATGAAGAAAAATGACTCTTTATTTGGAAGAAAACAAACAAAATATGGAGGAAGAGGAGACGAAGAGGATGAGGAAGAGGAGGAGGAAGAGGAGAGGAAGAGGATGATGAAGAGGATGAGGAAGATGATGAGGAAGAGGAAGAGGATGATGAGGAAGATGATGAGGAAGATGACGAGGAAGAGGAGGAGGTGGAAGAGGATGAGGAAGAGGAGGTGGAAGAGGAGGTGGAAGAGAGGAGATGATCAAATGTATGTGAATCTAAGTTGACCTATGAATTCATTGTCAATAGGTTTTTCATGTATCCAGATTAGATACAATTGCTAGCAAACACCGATGCCCTCCATGACAATGAAATGTCTGGTATCTCAAAATATTATTATAGTCTTACCTGTGAGACATAGTGATACCAAACAGACAGTGAGGATCATGTTGACTGTCAACACTACAGAGAGAGCAGCTAATCTGTGTAAAGCTTCACACAGACCCAGACAAGGGAAATTACATCATCACAGTGACGTTGATTGGCAGATACATGCTCTGCCCGACCTCTCTCTGTCTGTCTCTCTTTCACTCCTTCTCGCTCTCTCTTTATAACTTCCCCTCCCTCTCTCTCTCCTTCTCCAAATATATACATATTGTTACACTTTCCTTTAAGTATTTGAGGGAACTAGTAAATAACTGTAGCTAAATTACCTGTGATCCAGAAGAGTGGGACAGTGATAACGATCAGAGGTTTGTACATGTTGACTCTCAATGATTGTTGAAAACTAACTGACATCTCATCTGAACTGAGTGGAGAGGAGGGCCAGGAAGTGACCTCATCAGTGATGTAATGACAGAATGCAGCGTGACAGCCAGCTGTACTGTTATATTCTATTATATTGGCACTGAATCAAATCCAGACCTCAGTGCAGCTGTGAGGGAGGTGTTGCTTCAGTATAATCCACTGAGACAGTGAATGAGAGGAGGTTTTTGTAGTGTAGAGACGGAATCTGCAACACTGTGCTCCACTAGCAGCACAGAAATACACAGCACTGTGATCAGGTCGTCTCAAGTTGAACATGTTCAGAGAGGCATTCTTTGGGCCACCTCCACTCAAATCCCCACTCATATTGAAATGCTTTTCATATGGACTTTCAATGGTTGTAGTCAGAAAATACAGATTTCCTATGAGTTTTAGGCTGGTTTCACCAGGTGATTTCTGGTACCACAGCATCATTCCATATTCTGATTTCTGATGGTGGCAAAAGAGTTGAACATTCTCTCCAGGTCTGCTGAATGCAGAGGGAATCTGGTGAACCTCAACACTGAGAGAGAGACCTGGAGAGAGATGGAGAGAAGACATTATCTTTCACGAGCATCGATAAGGAATTAACATACATAGTACTTGAAGAAATAGTGTCTTATAAACCCACATAGGGCTGGACACCAATTGGTGTACGACAATCAATCAATCATAGTGCCCATACTACCATACATCTAAACAAGTGATAATATCCAAGTCAGATTAATGTTATTAACCTGTGAGCCAACAGAGTACGAGGGCTCTGATCATGTTGACACGTTTGAGCTGAACAACCAACGACCAACTGACAGCTCATCTCATCTGATTCTGACTGCAGCGGAGGAGGAACAGGAAGTGACATCATCAGTGTTGTAATGACAGAACGCTGTCACAGTCGTAGAAGTAGAATCTCTAGAAAGGATGGCTGCCCAGTCCACCCGTGTATGGCATCATTGACTTGAATGGGGAGGCCCGATCTACTCATTCTGTGGTTGTAGAATATTGGCACTGAATCAAATCCAGATCTCAATGCAGGTGTGATCTGATAAACAGTAGACTGCAGTGAGACAGACTGTGTCACACTGGGTTTTTGTAGTGGAGAGAGGGAATCTACGACACTGTGCAGCACCTTGGCTCGCAACACAGAAATACACTGCACTGTGTTTGGGACCTTTAAGGTTGAACATGTTCAGAGAAGCGTTCTTTGGTTCATTTTGACTCAAATCACCAGTCACGTTTAGATGCTCTTCAAAGTATGAGGTTGTAGACTTGAAATATAAATAAGCTAGGTATTTTAGTTCTGTTTCTCCTGGTGACTGCTGGAACCACTGCATCATTCTGTAGTTAGTTCTCTCATGATGGCAGAACAGTTGAACATTTTCTCCATTTTTAAGAAAGACTTCAGATGGAGTCTGGTGAACCTCAAGACTGAGAGAGAGACCTGGGGAGAAAATGGAGAGATGGAGAGAACACATTTAGCTACTTTTATATAAATAGATGTTTAAAAAATTGAAACATACGTACACAAAAACTCTCATACTTGTCATAATTTCCTAGACCAATGTTATTACCTGTGAGACAAATAAGTGAGACAGAGAATGGGATGAGAAATCGGAACATGTTCTGTCAACAAGGACAACATCAGAGAGTCATTCTGAACTCACCAGGGAGGAAGATATTAAACAGTATGACATCACATTCCAAGCATGGGAATTACAGTAATGGTTCCTCCCACTTTGAAACAAAACAGAAATTGTGCGTCACAAATGGATCCCAAATGGCACCCTATTCCCTAAATAGTGCACTACTTTTGACCATGACCCATAGGGTGCAATTTGGGACTCACACCCTACAAATGATTTCAGCTGTTCACATCCTACAGTACAGGCATTTACAGTGGTGTTAAGCAGCCAGGTGGTTTGAATGAGCATCAGTACAGATAATGATTCAACTGGATCATAGCAAGGGGTTTGAGAGGTTTTCAGTACTGTGTCAAACTGTCTGCACAGAAATACACAGCCCTGTCTTCCAGTGTGATCTCTGAGATGTTCAATACACATCCCTGTCTTCCAGTGTGATCTCTGTGATGTTCAATACACAGCCCTGTCTTCCAGTGTGATCTCTGAGATGTTCAATACACAGCCCTGTCTTCTAGTGTGATCTCTGAGATGTTCAATACACAGCCCTGTCTTCCAGTGTGATCTCTGAGATGTTCAATACACATCCCTGTCTTCCAGTGTGATCTCTGAGATGTTCAATACACAGCCCTGTCTTCCAGTGTGATCTCTGAGATGTTCAATACACAGCCCTGTCTTCCAGTGTGATCTCTGAGATGTTCAATACACAGCCCTGTCTTCCTGTGTGATCACTGAGATGTTCAATACACAGCCCTGTCTTCCATTGTGATCACTGAGATGTTCAATACACAGCCCTGTCTTCCAGTGTGATCTCTGAGATGTTCAATACACAGCCCTGTCTTCCAGTGTGATCACTGATATGTTCAATACACAGCCCTGTCTTCCAGTGTGATCTCTGAGATGTTCAATACACAGCCCTGTCTTCCAGTGTGATCTCTGAGATGTTCAATACACAGCCCTGTCTTCCAGTGTGATCTCTGATATGTTCAATACACAGCCCTGTCTTCCAGTGTGATCTCTGAGATGTTCAATACACAGCCCTGTCTTCCAGTGTGATCTCTGAGATGTTCAATACACAGCCCTGTCTTCCAGTGTGATCTCTGAGATGTTCAATACACAGCCCTGTCTTCCTGTGTGATCACTGAGATGTTCAATACACAGCCCTGTCTTCCATTGTGATCACTGAGATGTTCAATACACAGCCCTGTCTTCCAGTGTGATCTCTGAGATGTTCAATACACAGCCCTGTCTTCCAGTGTGATCACTGATATGTTCAATACACAGCCCTGTCTTCCAGTGTGATCTCTGAGATGTTCAATACACAGCCCTGTCTTCCAGTGTGATCTCTGAGATGTTCAATACACAGCCCTGTCTTCCAGTGTGATCTCTGATATGTTCAATACACAGCCCTGTCTTCCAGTGTGATCTCTGAGATGTTCAATACACAGCCCTGTCTTCCAGTGTGATCTCTGAGATGTTCAATACACAGCCCTGTCTTCCTGTGTGATCACTGAGATGTTCAATACACAGCCCTGTCTTCCAGTGTGATCTCTGAGATGTTCAATACACAGCCCTGTCTTCCAGTGTGATCTCTGAGATGTTCAATACACAGCCCTGTCTTCCAGTGTGATCTCTGAGATGTTCAATACACAGCCCTGTCTTCCAGTGTGATCTCTGAGATGTTCAATACACAGCCCTGTCTTCCAGTGTGATCTCTGAGTGTAATTTTCATCATAGGTACACGTCAACTATGACAGACAAATTGAGGAAAAAAAATCCAGAAAATCACATTGTAGGATTTTTAATGAATTTATTTGCAAATTATGGTGGAAAATAAGTATGTTAACACCTGCTGATACCACAGTATGGTGTAGTACTGGGGAGAGTCTGTTAACACCCGCTGATACCACAGTATGGTGCTGTACTGGGGAGAGTCTGTTAACACCTGCTGATACCACAGTATGGTGTAGTACTGGGGAGAGTCTGTTAACACCTGCTGATACCACAGTATGGTGTAGTACTGGGGAGAGTCTGTTAACACCTGCTGATACCACAGTATGGTGCTGTAAAGGGGAGAGTCTGTTAACACCTGCTGATACCACAGTATGGTGTAGTACTGGGGAGAGTCTGTTAACACCTGCTGATACCATAGTATGGTGCTGTACTGGGGAGAGTCTGTTAACACCTGCTGATACCACAGTATGGTGTAGTACTGGGGAGAGTCTGTTAACACCTGCTGATACCACAGTATGGTGTAGTACTGGGGAGAGTCTGTTAACACCTGCTGATACCACAGTATGGTGTAGTACTGGGGAGAGTCTGTTAACACCTGCTGATACCACAGTATGGTGTAGTACTGGGGAGAGTCTGTTAACACCTGCTGATACCACAGTATGGTGCTGTACTGGGGAGAGTCTGTTAACACCTGCTGATACCACAGTATGGTGCTGTACTGGGGAGAGTCTGTTAACACCTGCTGATACCACAGTATGGTGTAGTACTGGGGAGAGTCTGTTAACACCTGCTGATACCACAGTATGGTTTTTCAGTTTCTCCAGAACTCTGAAACACTGAAGCTGGAGACTGGAGAACACTGGAACAGAGGAGTTCCCCTGTTACAGAAGAGGAGAGAGAGAGAGAGATCTGTTATACTGTACATTTACATTTACGTCATTTAGCAGACGCTCTTATCCAGAGCGACTCACAAATAGGGGCATTCAACTTATGATAGCCAGTAGGACAACCACTTTTCTTCAAAAGAGTAGAGAGAGGTGTTATACTCTAGTCATTCATAAAGGAAATATACAGAATTTTAGATTATTTTAGACAATCTCTAACCTGTGAGCAAGAACACAAAAAGGAACAAGATCCATTTTGATACTGTAGCTAAAAATATCCAGCAGTGATACATTCTTAGCACAGCACTGACTGTCGGTGAACATTCAAAAGAACTAGGTATGGAGGAAGTTGCGTCGTCTTCTGAATGTGTCCAGCTCTCCGCCTCTCTCTCTCCGCCTCTCTCTCCGCCTCTCTCTCTCCGCCTCTCTCTCTCCGCCTTCCTCCTCTCTCTCCGCCTCTCTCTCCGCCTCTCTCTCTCCGCCTCTCTCTCCGCCTCTCTCCCTCCTCCTCTCCTCCTCTCCTCCGCTCTCTCCTCTCCTCCGCCTCTTCTCTCTCCTCTCCACCCGCCTCTCTCCTCTCTCTCCATGCCTCTCTTCTCTCTCTCCGCTCTCTCCTCCTCTCTCCCTCTCCTCCGCCTCTCTCCTCTCACTCTCCCTCCTCCTCCCCCTCCCTCCTCTCTCCGCTCTCTCTGCCTCTATCCGCCGCTCTCTCCCTCCTCTCTCTCCTCTCTCCGCCTCTCCTCCCTCTCTCTCTCTCCTCCTCTCTCTCCGTCTCCTCTCGGTCTCTCCGCCTCTCTCTCTCCGCCTCTCTCCTCCCTCTCTCTCCGCCCTCTCTCGTCCGCTCTCTCTCCCTCTCTCCTCCTCTCTCTCTCCTCCTCCTCTCTCCCCCTCCTGCCCTCTTCCTCTCTTCTCCTCCTCTCTCTTTTCTTTCCTCCTTCTCTCTCTCCCTCCTCTCCCCTTCCCCCTCTATTCCCCGCCCCTCCCCCGCCCTCTCTCCCTGCCTCCTCTCTCTCCTTTCCCCTTTCCCCCTTCTCTCCGGGTCCTTCTCCCTCCCCCTCTCTCTTCCCCCCCCTTCGCCCCCTCTCCCCCTTTTTTTTCCCCCTTCCTCTCTCTCCCCTCTTCTCTCCCCTCCTTCTGGGGCTCTCTTTCCCTCTCCTCCTCTTCCCTTGTTTTTCTTCCTCCCCCTCTGTGCTCCCCCTTTCTCTCGCTCTCTCCCCTCTCTCTTTTTCCCCTTTTAAAACTCTCTCCCCCCTTTCCCTCCGCCTCTCCTCTCTGACTCTCGATCCGCTCTCTCTCTCCGCCTCTATCTCTCTGCCTGTCTCTTCCGCCTGCTCTCTCCGCCTCTCTCTCTCCGCCTCTCTCTCCGCCTCTCTCTCTCCGCCTCTCTCTCCGCCTCTCTCTCCGCCTCTCTCTCTCCGCCTCTCTCTCCGCCTCTCTCTCCGCCTCTCTCTCTCCGCCTCTCTCTCCGCCTCTCTCACACTCATAGCAAAGTACATTGTGGTTCTGCATCTCCTGAATCCATGTATTCCATCTCTCATTTAGTAGTAATGACAGCTGGACACCGATGAACGTTTGTGTCTTTACTATCAACTTTGATCACTCTAAACAGTCTCAACTGTGACCTCTGAAACCCCATTAACCCATTGTAGCTGGACAGCAAGTAACTAAATACATAACACCGCATGGATTGGTTGAGCTGTGACTCCACCTACAGGAAAGACATGATATCATATCATAACACCGCATGGATTGGTTGAGCTGCGACTCCACCTACAGGAAAGACATGATATCATATCATAACACCGCATGGATTTCTTGAGCTGTTACTCCACCTACAGGAAAGACATGATATCATATCATAACACCACATGGATTTCTTGAGTTGTAACTCCACCTACAGGAAAGACATGATATCATATCATAACACCACATGGATTTGTTGAGCTGTGACTCCACCTACAGGAAAGACATGATATCATATCATAACACCACATGGATTGGTTGAGCTGTGACTCCACCTACAGGAAATACATGATATCATATCAATAACATGTCATGGTCTCCTGAATGTGCCATCAGAGGGAACCTCCCCTTTGTAATGGGCCGGCTGGTGAGCGTGTTGGCACCGACTGAGAGTCGGTTACAGTGTGACAACGCAGGTGTGAGGATTCTGACAGCATATCGGGGAGGAGGGTTGTTGTAGAGCAGAGAGGGAGATCTGATGCACTGTGTTAGCTAGCAGCACAGTAATACACAGCACTGCTATCTGGAGTTAGCTCTCTGATGGTTAAGGTGCTGGTGGCACCTGCATTAGCATCTCCTTCCAAAGCTATATCAAATCCAGCCTCAGTGAATCCTGAACCCCCAATCATGTATCCCAGAAGTATTAACTGTCTATGTCCATCTTGTTTGTACCAGAGGATGGTGTTATAGTTTGGTACTCTATGTGAACACTCCATCTTAGCAGACTCTTCCTGGTTCTTGTACAGGGCTGCAGGACTCTGGCCAACATGGTTACTCAGAGAAGAACCTGGAGAGAGAGAGAGAGAGAGAGAGAGAGAGAGAGAGAGAGAGAGAGAGAGAGAGAGAGAGAGAGAGAGAGAGAGAGAGAGAGAGAGAGTGTCATTGCCAACAACATTTCATCAATTTTAGAATAAGGGTGTAACGTAACAAAATGTGGGAAAAGTGAAGGGGTCTGAATACTTTCCGAATGCACTGTAAACATGTAGGTGTTCGCCTTAGCAATCTCGCTGGAATAAAGACCTCCTCCATTTCTGTTATTATTGAAAGAGATTGTGATAACATCTCACATCTCAAAATAGGGCTACTTAATGTTAGATCTCTCACTTCCAAGCCAGTCATAGTCAATGAACTAATCACTGATCATAAACTTGATGCGATTGGCCTGACTGAAACATGGCTCAAGAATTATGAATTTACTGCGTAGTCATGGCAGGTAATACTCACATTTTTGGTGACTTCAATATTCACATGGAGAAGACCACAGACACATTTTAAAAACGATCGGCCTATGTCAAATCTCCCATTCCTCTCTTTTGTTTTTCTTTTTTTATTAAAGCTGTTCACTCAGCCGTGACCGGCCTCACCTCCAGTACAGTAAGTGGCGGTGTATGCACCTCAAAAGTTAGATACGATCCGTCTACCCAATCCCAAAGAAGAAGAAGAAGACATTTCTCATCATTAAATTCCAAGAAAATATTAACCACAAGCAGGTAAAACGGTTATACATGTAAATAGATTGGTTTATGTATGTCACATCTGACGTATCGGTCCACAAAGTCAGTGAAGAAAAGTAAACATAGAATGCATATTTCTTGCAGGCGTTTTACACGTTTACGTGGCGTATTTTGCGTGGACAGTGACGAAAGTGTTACATTTCATCTGCAACGAAGGATGCTGGCAAAACATTTCAAGCTAGCTATAAATAATAGTAGCTAAGTGCAGGTAGCTAGTTTTGATAACATTGTTATAACAATAACAGCTACGTTGGAGAGTACGATGTGGGCAATACGCTATGAATTACAACGTGCCTGCTGTAGGCAATAAGACTTAGGCGAGAAGATTGTCTGCCTGGCTAACTAACGTTAGCCGCTAGCCGATGGTGTTTAGATTTCAGCTAAAGTAAGGATCAGACTAGTTAGTTAGCTAGATTGACATGTTTGCATAACAAACCGTGTTCAAGATCAATAAGTTGCTGCCTATCTACATCTTTGAAAGACCAGAAATGATTTAGCTAACTGTTATAGCGAACGGACATGGCTGTTGGACCTGTTTTGTTTACACTTGGCGTTTATTTGTCTAGCTAGCTAACGTTAGATCATCAGCACGAACCACAACTCGTGTCTAGCAAGCAAGCTGAAGAGCAAATCTAGCAAATCATCTGAACGCTTGTCAACCTAGCCAGTTAGTTTCTGGATTCGTCTTGAGGTCAGCCAAGCAAATAGTTGCTGTCAAGTTAGCAAAGCAAAGCTGCAACTATGTCTATGGACGACTTCACTTCGATCAGCCTGCTTTCCCTGTCCATGTTGGTGGGATGTTATGTGGCTGGAACCATTCCTCTGGCTATCAACTTCTCAGAGGTGAGTAGTACTCAAACTACAACTTTTCTGAGAAACAAAGTTCAATTTAAAATGGAGTCTTCGGCAGAAGTCCTTAGCTAGTTACTGAGATTACAGTGCTCATCAATGCACACATTTTTTTGAACAGCATTGCCGGTGGTTTTTAGTGTAACCAAGCCGAACTAGTCAACTTAAATATATTCTAACGTTCACATACAATTCGACAAATTCAGTGATGTAAGGCAACTGATCACGTGAGGCCAAAGTTCATGGTTGGAATATTGATCCCTGCCATGATTGATCCCTGTCCTGGTTGTTATGTAATGCTGATGAACCCTCTCTCCTCTGTCTTGTCCTGCAGGAGAAGCTGAAACTGGTGACGGTCCTGGGAGCAGGGCTGCTGTGTGGTACTGCCCTGGCTGTCATCATCCCTGAGGGGGTCCATGCCCTGTATGAGGAGGTCCTGGAGGGTGAGACTCAGACTGCGTCCCAAATGCCACCCTATATTCCCTTTATTATAATAATAATAATAATAATATGCCATTTAGCAGACGCTTTTATCCAAAGCGACTTACAGTCATGTGTGCATACATTTTTACGTATGGGTGGTCCCGGGGATCAAACCCACTACCCTGGCGTTACAAGCGCCATGCTCTACCAATTGAGCTACAGAGGACCACACTACTTTTGACCAGGGCCTATGGGGCTCTAGTCAAAAGTAGTGCACTATGTAATGGTGAGCACAGATAGAACAATGACACATATATTTCACTGGATGTATAAATCTGAAGCATCCTCTTGGCCAAATATGGTGGTGAGAGGAAGCCTAGTGGCCGGCAGTGGGAGAAGGTGCGAGATGGATTTTGGCCAAAGTTCTGCTAATTTTCTCATTGATGAAACATTTGATCTCAGTACAGTTTTCTGTTCCCAAAACTAGAAATTGTTACGAACAGAGTGGACTAAGTTTTGTAGACTTTACCCTTTGCCAAAGTTGTAAAAAATTGCGTTGTTTAGACGGAGTGCAAAGGCGAATTGAGTTATTGCACACGCCCACTTCACAGAGTAGGCGTTCTCTAACGGAAATATGCAAATGCATGCTAGAACGCGCACATAGGATCTCGGTAGCTCGTGCTTGGCTCTGCCCAGCTTGCTTGGCTCTGCCCAATATGACTCATTGGTTCCCATTGGAAACGACAGGCTGTGGTCTGTCTTCGGTGGTAGTGTCTGTTCTGCTTGTGTCTGAGTGGGTATGTCTGTAGGTAGTGATGCTAACTAGGTAACACTGGTAACACTAGGTAACACCAACTAGGTAACACTGAGGACATAGTGAAGTGTATCAGGGTTTCCGTTAGCAGGTAAATGCTGGCTTTTGCCCCCCCCCCCCCCCCCCCCCCCAAAAAAAAATAAAAAAATAAATGAAAAGCCGATAAATACAATTGTTGCCGGCCAAGTTTTCTGGAAGAAGAAGAAAAATCCATTGCGAAATAATGTTTTTATTAATTGATGGAAATACTATTGGATGTGCTCCAACTTCATAGGATAATATACTTCATGATAATATACTTCATGATAATACACTTCATAGGATAATACACTTCATAGGATAATATACTTCATGATAATACACTTCATGATAATACACTTCATAGGATAATATACTTAATGATAATACACTTCATGATAATACACTTCATGATAATATACTTCATGATAATATACTTCATGATAATATACTTCATAGGATAATATACTTAATGATAATATACTTCATAGGATAATATACTTCATAGGATAATATACTTCATGATAATATACTTAATAGGATAATATACTTCATAGGATAATATACTTAATAGGAGAATATACTTCATGATAATACACTTCATGATAATACACTTCATGATAATATACTTCATAGGATAATACACTTCATAGGATAATATACTTCATAGGATAATATACTTCATAGGATAATATACTTCATAGGATAATATACTTCATAGGATAATACACTTCATAGGATAATACACTTCATAGGATAATATACTTCATGGTAATATACTTCATAGGATAATATACTTCATAGGATAATATACTTCATAGGATAATATACTTCATAGGATAATATACTTCATAGGATAATATACTTCATAGGATAATATACTTCATGATAATATACTTCATAGGATAATATACTTCATGGTAATATACTTCATAGGATAATATACTTCATAGGATAATATACTTCATAGGATAATATACTTCATAGGATAATATACTTCATAGGATAATATACTTCATAGGATAATATACTTCATAGGATAATATACTTCATAGGATAATATACTTCATAGGATAATATACTTCATGATAATATACTTCATAGGATAATATACTTCATAGGATAATAGACTTCATGGTAATATACTTCATGATAATATACTTCATAGGATAATATACTTCATAGGATAATAGACTTCATGGTAATATACTTCATGATAATATACTTCATAGGATAATATACTTCATGATAATATACTTCATAGGATAATATACTTCATGATAATATACTTCATGATAATATACTTCTTAGGGTAATAAATCCTCAAGCTGCTGGACATTAGTGTAGGTGGTGTGTTTCTATATTTACTCATGTTAAAGATGCGAGGTCCTCCATAAGGGACTTCAGCTAAGTGTACCCTGACTGATTGTGTTGGTCAGGCCCAGTCCTAGCAGTCCTGCTGCCGCCCTAGATAGATGGCTAGATCAACATATGTGTCATGTATAGTATAAAGATTTGCAATGGATTGATAGAGTAGAGTAATGATGTGTATCATGAACAATTGGTGCATTTCAGTTGAGCTTATTCAGTAGCACTTGGAAACTAAACATCGTTGCCAACTATTCACATCGGAGAGTTACAATGTTATAATCACCAGGCAGTCAACTGTCTATAGTAGGAAACAGAGTTGTTATCAATCACCAGGCAGCCAACTGTCTATAGTAGGAAACAGAGTTGTTATCAATCACTAGGCAGCCAACTGTCTATAGTAGGAAACAGTTATCAATCACTAGGCAGCCAACTGTCTATAGTAGGAAACAGAGTTGTTATCAATCACCAGGCAGGCAACTGTCTATAGTAGGAAACAGAGTTGTTATCAATCACCAGGCAGCCAACTGTCTATAGTAGGAAACAGAGTTGTTATCAATCACCAGGCAGCCAACTGTCTATAGTAGGAAACAGGGTTGTTATCAATCACCAGGCAGCCAACTGTCTATAGTAGGAAACAGAGTTGTTATCAATCACCAGGCAGCCAACTGTCTATAGTAGGAAACAGAGTTGTTATCAATCACCAGGCAGCCAACTGTCTATAGTAGGAAACAGAGTTGTTATCAATCACCAGGCAGCCAACTGTCTATAGTAGGAAACAGAGTTGTTATCAATCACCAGGCAGCCAACTGTCTATAGTAGGAAACAGAGTTGTTATCAATCACCAGGCAGCCAACTGTCTATAGTAGGAAACAGAGTTGTTATCAATCACCAGGCAGCCAACTGTCTATAGTAGGAAACAGAGTTGTTATCAATCACCAGGCAGCCAACTGCCTATAGTAGGAAACAGAGTTGTTATCAATCACCAGGCAGCCAACTGTCTATAGTAGGAAACAGAGTTGTTATCAATCACCAGGCAGCCAACTGTCTATAGTAGGAAACAGAGTTGTTATCAATCACCAGGCAGCCAACTGTCTATAGTAGGAAACAGAGTTGTTATCAATCACCAGGCAGCCAACTGTCTATAGTAGGAAACAGAGTTGTTATCAATCACCAGGCAGCCAACTGTCTATAGTAGGAAACAGAGTTGTTATTAATCACTAGGCAGCCAACTGTCTATAGTAGGAAACAGAGTTGTTATCAATCACCAGGCAGCCAACTGTCTATAGTAGGAAACAGAGTTGTTATCAATCACCAGGCAGCCAACTGTCTATAGTAGGAAACAGAGTTGTTATCAATCACCAGGCAGCCAACTGTCTATAGTAGGAAACAGAGTTGTTATCAATCACTAGGCAGCCAACTGTCTATAGTAGGAAACAGAGTTGTTATCAATCACCAGGCAGCCAACTGTCTATAGTAGGAAACAGAGTTGTTATCAATCACTAGGCAGCCAACTGTCTATAGTAGGAAACAGAGTTGTTATCAATCACCAGGCAGCCAACTGTCTATAGTAGGAAACAGAGTTGTTATCAATCACCAGGCAGCCAACTGTCTATAGTAGGAAACAGAGTTGTTATCAATCACCAGGCAGCCAACTGTCTATAGTAGGAAACAGAGTTGTTATCAATCACTAGACAGCCAACTGTCTATAGTAGGAAACAGAGTTGTTATCAATCACTAGGCAGCCAACTGTCTATAGTAGGAAACAGAGTTGTTATCAATCACCAGGCAGCCAACTGTCTATAGTAGGAAACAGAGTTGTTATCAATCACTAGACAGCCAACTGTCTATAGTAGGAAACAGAGTTGTTATCAATCACTAGGCAGCCAACTGTCTATAGTAGGAAACAGAGTTGTTATCAATCACCAGGCAGCCAACTGTCTATAGTAGGAAACAGAGTTGTTATCAATCACTAGGCAGCCAACTGTCTATAGTAGGAAACAGAGTTGTTATCAATCACCAGGCAGCCAACTGTCTATAGTAGGAAACAGAGTTGTTATTAATCACTAGGCAGCCAACTGTCTATAGTAGGAAACAGAGTTGTTATCAATCACCAGGCAGCCAACTGTCTATAGTAGGAAACAGAGTTGTTATCAATCACCAGGCAGCCAACTGTCTATAGTAGGAAACAGAGTTGTTATCAATCACCAGGCAGCCAACTGTCTATAGTAGGAAACAGAGTTGTTATCAATCACTAGGCAGCCAACTGTCTATAGTAGGAAACAGAGTTGTTATCAATCACCAGGCAGCCAACTGTCTATAGTAGGAAACAGTTATCAATCACTAGGCTGCCAACTGTCTATAGTAGGAAACAGAGTTGTTATCAATCACTAGGCAGCCAACTGTCTATAGTAGGAAACAGAGTTGTTATCAATCACTAGGCAGCCAACTGTCTATAGTAGGAAACAGAGTTGTTATCAATCACCAGGCAGCCAACTGTCTATAGTAGGAAACAGAGTTGTTATCAATCACCAGGCAGCCAACTGTCTATAGTAGGAAACAGAGTTGTTATCAATCACCAGGCAGCCAACTGTCTATAGTAGGAAACAGAGTTGTTATCAATCACTAGGCAGCCAACTGTCTATAGTAGGAAACAGAGTTGTTATCAATCACTAGGCAGCCAACTGTCTATAGTAGGAAACAGAGTTGTTATCAATCACCAGGCAGCCAACTGTCTATAGTAGGAAACAGAGTTGTTATCAATCACCAGGCAGCCAACTGTCTATAGTAGGAAACAGAGTTGTTATCAATCACCAGGCAGCCAACTGTCTATAGTAGGAAACAGAGTTGTTATCAATCACTAGACAGCCAACTGTCTATAGTAGGAAACAGAGTTGTTATCAATCACTAGGCAGCCAACTGTCTATAGTAGGAAACAGAGTTGTTATCAATCACCAGGCAGCCAACTGTCTATAGTAGGAAACAGAGTTGTTATCAATCACTAGGCAGCCAACTGTCTATAGTAGGAAACAGAGTTGTTATCAATCACCAGGCAGCCAACTGTCTATAGTAGGAAACAGAGTTGTTATCAATCACCAGGCAGCCAACTGTCTATAGTAGGAAACAGAGTTGTTATCAATCACCAGGCAGCCAACTGTCTATAGTAGGAAACATAGTTGTTATCAATCACCAGGCAGCCAACTGTCTATAGTAGGAAACAGAGTTGTTATCAATCACTAGACAGCCAACTGTCTATAGTAGGAAACAGAGTTGTTATCAATCACTAGGCAGCCAACTGTCTATAGTAGGAAACAGAGTTGTTATCAATCACCAGGCAGCCAACTGTCTATAGTAGGAAACAGAGTTGTTATCAATCACTAGGCAGCCAACTGTCTATAGTAGGAAACAGAGTTGTTATCAATCACCAGGCAGCCAACTGTCTATAGTAGGAAACAGAGTTGTTATCAATCACCAGGCAGCCAACTGTCTATAGTAGGAAACAGAGTTGTTATCAATCACCAGGCAGCCAACTGTCTATAGTAGGAAACAGAGTTGTTATTAATCACTAGGCAGCCAACTGTCTATAGTAGGAAACAGAGTTGTTATCAATCACTAGGCAGCCAACTGTCTATAGTAGGAAACAGAGTTGTTATCAATCACCAGGCAGCCAACTGTCTATAGCAGGAAACAGAGTTGTTATCAATCACCAGGCAGCCAACTGTCTATAGTAGGAAACAGAGTTGTTATCAATCACCAGGCAGCCAACTGTCTATAGCAGGAAACAGAGTTGTTATCAATCACCAGGCAGCCAACTGTCTATAGTAGGAAACAGAGTTGTTATTAATCACTAGGCAGCCAACTGTCTATAGTAGGAAACATAGTTGTTATCAATCACTAGGCAGCCAACTGTCTATAGTAGGAAACAGAGTTGTTATCAATCACCAGGCAGCCAACTGTCTATAGCAGGAAACAGAGTTGTTATCAATCACCAGGCAGCCAACTGTCTATAGTAGGAAACAGAGTTGTTATCAATCACCAGGCAGCCAACTGTCTATAGTAGGAAACAGAGTTATCAATAAGCCACGTGTATCACACGAGTCACGACCCCACAATAGTTCAAATTACAATAAACATTACATTTGTTAACATCATCCAGTAGGACTGTAAAAAGAGTGATATATAATTTGAGTTTTGGAAACTAGCGGTTTCATGTCGCGGGCCTCGTTTCACAGGATCATTGTAAAATAAGCATTCTCTCAATGAACCAGCCTTAACGAATTTCATTTATTTACATATAGAATTTGATTGTCCAACATCAGTTTTATAATTTCTTCAGTTTGTGGCCACCTAGAGTGGCCTCTTCCCACTGCTGTGGTGCTGAATCACAGCGGGAGTGGTGCGTGGGTGGCCTCTTCCCACTGCTGTGGTGCTGAATCGCAGCGGGAGTGGGGCGTGGGTGGCCTCTTCCCACTGTTGTGGTGGTGAATCGCAGCGGGAGTGGTGCGTGGGTGGCCTCTTCCCACTGCTGTGGTGCTGAATCGCAGCGGGAGTGGGGCGTGGGTGGCCTCTTCCCACTGCTGTGGTGCTGAATCGCAGCGGGAGTGGGGCGTGGGTGGCCTCTTCCCACTGCTGTGGTGCTGAATCGCAGCGGGAGTGGGGCGTGGGTGGCCTCTTCCCACTGCTGTGGTGCTGAATCGCAGCGGGAGTGGGGCGTGGGTGGCCTCTTCCCACTGCTGTGGTGCTGAATCGCAGCGGGAGTGGTGCGTGGGTGGCCTCTTCCCACTGCTGTGGTGCTGAATCGCAGCGGGAGTGGGGCGTGGGTGGCCTCTTCCCACTGTTGTGGTGGTGAATCGCAGCGGGAGTGGTGCGTGGGTGGCCTCTTCCCACTGCTGTGGTGCTGAATCGCAGCGGGAGTGGGGCGTGGGTGGCCTCTTCCCACTGTTGTGGTGGTGAATCGCAGCGGGAGTGGTGCGTGGGTGGCCTCTTCCCACTGCTGTGGTGCTGAATCGCAGCGGGAGTGGGGCGTGGGTGGCCTCTTCCCACTGCTGTGGTGCTGAATCGCAGCGGGAGTGGGGCGTGGGTGGCCTCTTCCCACTGCTGTGGTGCTGAATCGCAGCGGGAGTGGGGCGTGGGTGGCCTCTTCCCACTGCTGTGGTGCTGAATCGCAGCGGGAGTGGGGCGTGGGTGGCCTCTTCCCACTGCTGTGGTGCTGAATCGCAGCGGGAGTGGGGCGTGGGTGGCCTCTTCCCACTGCTGTGGTGCTGAATCGCAGCGGGAGTGGTGCGTGGGTGGCCTCTTCCCACTGCTGTGGTGGTGAATCGCAGCGGGAGTGGGGCGTGGGTGGCCTCTTCCCACTGTTGTGGTGGTGAATCGCAGCGGGAGTGGTGCGTGGGTGGCCTCTTCCCACTGCTGTGGTGCTGAATCGCAGCGGGAGTGGGGCGTGGGTGGCCTCTTCCCACTGCTGTGGTGCTGAATCGCAGCGGGAGTGGGGCGTGGGTGGCCTCTTCCCACTGCTGTGGTGCTGAATCGCAGCGGGAGTGGGGCGTGGGTGGCCTCTTCCCACTGCTGTGGTGCTGAATCGCAGCGGGAGTGGGGCGTGGGTGGCCTCTTCCCACTGCTGTGGTGCTGAATCGCAGCGGGAGTGGGGCGTGGGTGGCCTCTTCCCACTGCTGTGGTGCTGAATCGCAGCGGGAGTGGGGCGTGGGTGGCCTCTTCCCACTGCTGTGGTGCTGAATCGCAGCGGGAGTGGGGCGTGGGTGGCCTCTTCCCACTGCTGTGGTGGTGAATCGCAGCGGGAGTGGGGCGTGGGTGGCCTCTTCCCACTGCTGTGGTGGTGAATCGCAGCGGGAGTGGGGCGTGGGTGGCCTCTTCCCACTGCTGGGGTGGTGAATCGCAGCGGGAGTGGGGCGTGGGTGGCCTCTTCCCACTGCTGTGGTGGTGAATCGCAGCGGGAGTGGGGCGTGGGTGGCCTCTTCCCACTGCTGTGGTGCTGAATCGCAGCGGGAGTGGGGCGTGGGTGGCCTCTTCCCACTGCTGTGGTGCTGAATCGCAGCGGGAGTGGGGCGTGGGTGGCCTCTTCCCACTGCTGTGGTGGTGAATCGCAGCAGGAGTGGGGCGTGGGTGGCCTCTTCCCACTGCTGTGGTGCTGAATCGCAGCGGGAGTGGGGCGTGGGTGGCCTCTTCCCACTGCTGTGGTGCTGAATCGCAGCGGGAGTGGGGCGTGGGTGGCCTCTTCCCACTGCTGTGGTGGTGAATCGTAGCGGGAGTGGGGCGTGGGTGGCCTCTTCTCACTGCTGTGGTGGTGAATCGCAGCGGAAGTGGGGCGTGGGTGGCCTCTTCCCACTGTTGTGGTGCTGAATCGCAGCGGGAGTGGGGCGTGGGTGGCCTCTTCCCACTGCTGTGGTGCTGAATCGTAGCGGGAGTGGGGCGTGGGTGGCCTCTTCCCACTGCTGTGGTGCTGAATCGCAGCGGGAGTGGGGCGTGGGTGGCCTCTTCCCACTGTTGTGGTGCTGAATCGCAGCGGGAGTGGGGCGTGGGTGGCCTCTTCCCACTGCTGTGGTGCTGAATCGCAGCGGGAGTGGGGCGTGGGTGGCCTCTTCCCACTGCTGTGGTGGTGAATCGCAGCGGGAGTGGGGCGTGGGTGGCCTCTTCCCACTGCTGTGGTGCTGAATCGCAGCGGGAGTGGGGCGTGGGTGGCCTCTTCCCACTGCTGTGGTGGTGAATCACAGCGGGAGTGGGGCGGGCCTGCCCCAGTGTTCGTAGACAGCCATGTTTTGTTATTTATTAGGCCCAATTAAAATGTTCATGCCGGGGCTAAATTAAATTAGAGAGGCCTAGATTGTCTTTGAAACCAGCTGTGTTTTGTTATTCATTAATAAATATTTTTAATACAAATAGCCTATAGGACAGGTCATTCGCAAATTATATTATACAAATATTATATTTAGACGTTTTATTACTGGTGACTTGTTCTTCTCGTCCAGGGGAGTCAAACTCATCCAATGGAGGGCCTAGTGTCTGCTGGTTTTAGTTTAAGACCTAGACAACCAGGTGAGGGGAGTTCCTTACTAAGACCTAGACAACCAGGTGAGGGGAGTTCCTTACTAAGACCTAAACAACCAGGTGTGGGGAGTTCCTTACTAAGCCCTAGACAACCAGGTGTGGGGTGTTCCTTACTAAGACCTAGGCAACCAGGTGAGGGGAGTTCCTTACTAAGACCTAGACAACCAGGTGAGGGGAGTTCCTTACTAATCAGTGACCCTTAATTCATCAATCAAGTACAGGGGAGGAGTGAAACCCTGCAGACACTCGGCCCTCCGTGGAATGAGTTTGACACATGTTCTAGGCTAAATGTTTAAAAAAAAAATGATATTCATTTATGATTTATAGCAGGGATGAAGACGCAACGGGAAACGTTTTGCTTTTCAATAAAACCTGTGATGTTGGTATTACCATTTTTCTACTTAATTTTATTAAGACTTTACAGGCTAATTTCTATTCTGTTAAGATGAATTACAATAATCTAAATGTGATTTTTGAGCACCGTGGGTGGACGCCCTAATGCGTTACACACCCAATGCATATGTAAATTAAAATCTTGCCGGTCACGTTGTCTGGCGCCAAATGTTCCTAACGGAAACCAAGAAGTGTATGTCTATCTCTGAATCTACTGTATGGGTTAGGGTCTCTGAATCTGCTGTATGGGTTAGGGTCTCTGAATGTACTGTATGGGTTAGGATCTCTGAATCTACTGTATGGGTTAGGGTCTCTGAATCTACTGTATGGGTTAGGGTCTCTGAATCTACTGTATGGGTTAGGGTCTCTGAATCTACTGTATGGGTTAGGGTCTCTGAATCTACTGTATGGGTTAGGGTCTCTGAATCTACTGTATGGGTTAGGGTCTCTGAATCTACTGTATGGGTTAGGGTCTCTGAATCTACTGTATGGGTTAGGGTCTCACTCTGAATCTACTGTATGGGTTAGGGTCTCACTCTGAATCTACTGTATGGGTTAGGGTCT
This sequence comes from Coregonus sp. 'balchen', assembly GCA_902810595.1. Taxonomy (NCBI): domain Eukaryota; kingdom Metazoa; phylum Chordata; class Actinopteri; order Salmoniformes; family Salmonidae; genus Coregonus; species Coregonus sp. 'balchen'. The sequence goes on along the minus strand of LR778277.1, from coordinate 2,286,996 downwards.
CTGAATGTACTGTATGGGTTAGGGTCTCTGAATCTACTGTATGGGTTAGGGTCTCTGAATGTACTGTATGGGTTAGGGTCTCTGAATCTACTGTATGGGTTAGGGTCTCTGAATCTACTGTATGGGTTAGGGTCTCTGAATCTACTGTATGGGTTAGGGTCTCTTAATCTACTGTATGGGTTAGGGTCTCTGAATCTACTGTATGGGTTAGGGTCTCTGAATCTGCTGTATGGGTTAGGGTCTCTGTCTTTGAATCTACTGTATGGGTTAGGGTCTCTGAATCTACTGTATGGGTTAGGGTCTCTGTCTCTGAATCTACTGTATGGGTTAGGGTCTCTGAATCTACTGTATGGGTTAGGGTCTCTGAATGTACTGTATGGGTTAGGGTCTCTGAATGTACTGTATGGGTTAGGGTCTCTGAATCTACTGTATGGGTTAGGGTCTCTGAATCTACTGTATGGGTTAGGGTCTCTGAATCTACTGTATGGGTTAGGGTCTCTGAATCTACTGTATGGGTTAGGGTCTCTGAATCTACTGTATGGGTTAGGGTCTCTGTCTTTGAATCTACTGTATGGGTTAGGGTCTCTGAATCTACTGTATGGGTTAGGGTCTCTGAATCTGCTGTATGGGTTAGGGTCTCTGAATGTACTGTATGGGTTAGGATCTCTGAATCTACTGTATGGGTTAGGGTCTCTGAATCTACTGTATGGGTTAGGGTCTCTGAATCTACTGTATGGGTTAGGGTCTCAGAATCTACTGTATGGGTTAGGGTCTCTGAATCTACTGTATGGGTTAGGGTCTCTGAATCTACTGTATGGGTTAGGGTCTCTGAATCTACTGTATGGGTTAGGGTCTCTGAATCTACTGTATGGGTTAGGGTCTCTGTCTTTGAATCTACTGTATGGGTTAGGGTCTCTGAATCTACTGTATGGGTTAGGGTCTCTGAATCTGCTGTATGGGTTAGGGTCTCTGAATGTACTGTATGGGTTAGGATCTCTGAATCTACTGTATGGGTTAGGGTCTCTGAATCTACTGTATGGGTTAGGGTCTCTGAATCTACTGTATGGGTTAGGGTCTCTGAATCTACTGTATGGGTTAGGGTCTCTGAATCTACTGTATGGGTTAGGGTCTCTGAATCTACTGTATGGGTTAGGGTCTCACTCTGAATCTACTGTATGGGTTAGGGTCTCTGAATGTACTGTATGGGTTAGGGTCTCTGAATGTACTGTATGGGTTAGGGTCTCTGAATCTACTGTATGGTTTAGGGTCTCTGAATGTACTGTATGGGTTAGGGTCTCTGAATCTACTGTATGGGTTAGGGTCTCTGAATCTACTGTATGGGTTAGGGTCTCTTAATCTACTGTATGGGTTAGGGTCTCTGAATCTACTGTATGGGTTAGGGTCTCTGAATCTGCTGTATGGGTTAGGGTCTCTGAATCTACTGTATGGGTTAGGGTCTCGGTCTCTGAATCTACTGTATGGGTTAGGGTCTCTGAATCTACTGTATGGGTTAGGGTCTCTGTCTTTGAATCTACTGTATGGGTTAGGGTCTCTGAATCTACTGTATGGGTTAGGGTCTCTGAATCTACTGTATGGGTTAGGGTCTCTGAATCTACTGTATGGGTTAGGGTCTCTGAATCTACTGTATGGGTTAGGGTCTCTGAATCTACTGTATGGGTTAGGGTCTCTGAATCTACTGTATGGGTTAGGGTCTCTGTCTTTGAATCTACTGTATGGGTTAGGGTCTCTGAATCTACTGTATGGGTTAGGGTCTCTGAAGCTACTGTATGGGTTAGGGTATCTGGATCTACTGTATGGGTTAGGGTCTCTGTCTTTGAATCTACTGTATGGGTTAGGGTCTCTGAATCTACTGTATGGGTTAGGGTCTCTCAATATACTGTATGGGTTAGGGTCTCAATCTACTGTATGGGTTAGGGTCTCTGAATCTGAATCTACTGTATGGGTTAGGGTCTCTGAATCTACTGTATGGGTTAGGGTCTCTGAAACTACTGTATGGGTTAGGGTCTCACTCTGAATCTACTGTATGGGTTAGGGTCTCTGTCTTTGAATCTACTGTATGGGTTAGGGTCTCTGTCTTTGAATCTACTGTATGGGTTAGGGTCTCTGAATCTACTGTATGGGTTAGGGTCTCTGAATCTACTGTATGGGTTAGGGTCTCTGAATCTGCTGTATGGGTTAGGGTCTCTGAATCTGCTGTATGGGTTAGGGTCTCTGAATCTACTGTATGGGTTAGGGTCTCTGAATCTACTGTATGGGTTAGGGTCTCTGAATCTACTGTATGGGTTAGGGTCTCTGAATCTACTGTATGGGTTAGGGTCTCTGAATCTACTGTATGGGTTAGGGTCTCTGTCTTTGAATCTACTGTATGGGTTAGGGTCTCTCAATCTACTGTATGGGTTAGGGTCTCAATCTACTGTATGGGTTAGGGTCTCTGAATCTACTGTATGGGTTAGGGTCTCTGAATCTACTGTATGGGTTAGGGTCTCTGAATCTACTGTATGGGTTAGGGTCTCTGAATGTACTGTATGGGTTAGGGTCTCTGAATCTACTGTATGGGTTAGGGTCTCTGTATCTACTGTATGGGTTAGGGTCTCTGAATCTACTGTATGGGTTAGGGTCTCTGTCTCTGAATCTACTGTATGGGTTAGGGTCTCTGAATCTACTGTATGGGTTAGGGTCTCTGAATCTACTGTATGGGTTAGGGTCTCTGAATCTACTGTGTATGGGTTAGGGTCTCTGTCTCTGAATCTACTGTATGGGTTAGGGTCTCTGAATCTACTGTATGGGTTAGGGTCTCTGAATCTACTGTATGGGTTAGGGTCTCTGAATCTACTGTATGGGTTAGGGTCTCTGTCTTTGAATCTACTGTATGGGTTAGGGTCTCTGAATCTACTGTATGGGTTAGGGTCTCTGAAGCTACTGTATGGGTTAGGGTCGCTGGATCTACTGTATGGGTTAGGGTCTCTGTCTTTGAATCTACTGTATGGGTTAGGGTCTCTGAATCTACTGTATGGGTTAGGGTCTCTGTCTTTGAATCTACTGTATGGGTTAGGGTCTCTCAATATACTGTATGGGTTAGGGTCTCAATCTACTGTATGGGTTAGGGTCTCTGAATCTGAATCTACTGTATGGGTTAGGGTCTCTGAATCTACTGTATGGGTTAGGGTCTCTGAAACTACTGTATGGGTTAGGGTCTCACTCTGAATCTACTGTATGGGTTAGGGTCTCTGTCTTTGAATCTACTGTATGGGTTAGGGTCTCTGTCTTTGAATCTACTGTATGGGTTAGGGTCTCTGAATCTACTGTATGGGTTAGGGTCTCTGAATCTACTGTATGGGTTAGGGTCTCTGAATCTGCTGTATGGGTTAGGGTCTCTGAATCTGCTGTATGGGTTAGGGTCTCTGAATCTGCTGTATGGGTTAGGGTCTCTGTCTCTGAATCTACTGTATGGTTAGGGTCTCTTAATCTACTGTATGGGTTATGGTCTCTTTCTTTGAATCTACTGTATGGGTTAGGGTCTCTGAATCTACTGTATGGGTTAGGGTCTCTGAATCTACTGTATGGGTTAGGGTCTCTGAATCTACTGTATGGGTTAGGGTCTCTGAATCTACTGTATGGGTTAGGGTCTCTGAATCTACTGTATGGGTTAGGGTCTCTGAATGTACTGTATGGGTTAGGGTCTCTGAATCTACTGTATGGGTTAGGGTCTCTGTATCTACTGTATGGGTTAGGGTCTCTGAATCTACTGTATGGGTTAGGGTCTCTGAATCTACTGTATGGGTTAGGGTCCTCTGAATGTACTGTATGGGTTAGGGTCTCTGAATCTACTGTATGGGTTAGGGTCTCTGTATCTACTGTATGGGGTTAGGGTCTCTGGATCTACTGTATGGGTTAGGGTCTCTGTCTTTGAATCTACTGTATGGGTTAGGGTCTCTGAATCTACTGTATGGGTTAGGGTCTCTGTCTTTGAATCTACTGTATGGGTTAGGGTCTCTCAATATACTGTATGGGTTAGGGTCTCAATCTACTGTATGGGTTAGGGTCTCTGAATCTGAATCTACTGTATGGGTTAGGGTCTCTGAATCTACTGTATGGGTTAGGGTCTCTGAAACTACTGTATGGGTTTAGGGGTCTCACTCTGAATCTACTGTATGGGTTAGGGTCTCTGTCTTTGAATCTACTGTATGGGTTAGGGTCTCTGTCTTTGAATCTACTGTATGGGTTAGGGTCTCTGAATCTACTGTATGGGTTAGGGTCTCTGAATCTACTGTATGGGTTAGGGTCTCTGAATCTGCTGTATGGGTTAGGGTCTCTGAATCTGCTGTATGGGTTAGGGTCTCTGAATCTACTGTATGGGTTAGGGTCTCTTAATCTACTGTATGGGTTAGGGTCTCTGTCTTTGAATCTACTGTATGGGTTAGGGTCTCTGAATCTACTGTATGGGTTAGGGTCTCTGAATCTACTGTATGGGTTAGGGTCTCTGAATCTACTGTATGGGTTAGGGTCTCTGAATCTACTGTATGGGTTAGGGTCTCTGTCTTTGAATCTACTGTATGGGTTAGGGTCTCTCAATCTACTGTATGGGTTAGGGTCTCAATCTACTGTATGGGTTAGGGTCTCTGAATCTACTGTATGGGTTAGGGTCTCTGAATCTACTGTATGGGTTAGGGTCTCTGAATCTACTGTATGGGTTAGGGTCTCTGAATCTACTGTATGGGTTAGGGTCTCTGAATGTACTGTATGGGTTAGGGTCTCTGAATCTACTGTATGGGTTAGGGTCTCTGTATCTACTGTATGGGTTAGGGTCTCTGAATCTACTGTATGGGTTTAGGGTCTCTGTCTCTGAATCTACTGTATGGGTTAGGGTCTCTGAATCTACTGTATGGGTTAGGGTCTCTGAATCTACTGTATGGGTTAGGGTCTCTGAATCTACTGTGTATGGGTTAGGGTCTCTGTCTTTGAATCTACTGTATGGGTTAGGGTCTCTGAATCTACTGTATGGGTTAGGGTCTCTGAAGCTACTGTATGGGTTAGGGTCTCTGGATCTACTGTATGGGTTAGGGTCTCTGTCTTTGAATCTACTGTATGGGTTAGGGTCTCTGAATCTACTGTATGGGTTAGGGTCTCTGTCTTTGAATCTACTGTATGGGTTAGGGTCTCTCAATATACTGTATGGGTTAGGGTCTCAATCTACTGTATGGGTTAGGGTCTCTGAATCTGAATCTACTGTATGGGTTAGGGTCTCTGAATCTACTGTATGGGTTAGGGTCTCTGAAACTACTGTATGGGTTAGGGTCTCACTCTGAATCTACTGTATGGGTTAGGGTCTCTGTCTTTGAATCTACTGTTTGGGTTAGGGTCTCTGTCTTTGAATCTACTGTATGGGTTAGGGTCTCTGAATCTACTGTATGGGTTAGGGTCTCTGAATCTACTGTATGGGTTAGGGTCTCTGAATCTGCTGTATGGGTTAGGGTCTCTGAATCTGCTGTATGGGTTAGGGTCTCTGAATCTACTGTATGGGTTAGGGTCTCTGTCTCTGAATCTACTGTATGGGTTAGGGTCTCTTAATCTACTGTATGGGTTATGGTCTCTTTCTTTGAATCTACTGTATGGGTTAGGGTCTCTGAATCTACTGTATGGGTTAGGGTCTCTGAATCTACTGTATGGGTTAGGGTCTCTGAATCTACTGTATGGGTTAGGGTCTCTGAATCTACTGTATGGGTTAGGGTCTCTGAATGTACTGTATGGGTTAGGGTCTCTGAATCTACTGTATGGGTTAGGGTCTCTGTATCTACTGTATGGGTTAGTGTCTCTGAATCTACTGTATGGGTTAGGGTCTCTGTCTCTGAATCTACTGTATGGGTTAGGGTCTCTGAATCTACTGTATGGGTTAGGGTCTCGGTCTCTGAATCTACTGTATGGGTTAGGGTCTCTGAATCTACTGTATGGGTTAGGGTCTCTGAATCTACTGTGTGGTTTAGGGTCTCTGAATCTACTGTATGGGTTAGGGTCTCTGAATCTACTGTATGGGTTAGGGTCTCTGTCTCTCTCTCTCTGTAGGTTTGCACCATGCCCCTGTCCAGACGGAGGGGGTGGGGGTGTCTGAGCCCAAGGAGGGTGTGGATGCAGCTCTGGGAGTCAGTGGGGGCCACAGCCACAGCCACCAACACCTCCATGCCTACATCGGGGTTTCCCTGGTCCTGGGGTTCGTCTTCATGCTGCTGGTCGACCAGATAGGAAGCGCCCACGTACACAGCAGCGCTGACGGTCAGTCTGGGAACAGCATGCGCGCACACACACACACACACACACACACACACACACACACACACACACACACACACAACACACACCACACACACACGGGGACACAGACACAGACGGGACAGGACAGAAATAACAGTCAGTGTGGGTGGAGCTCACCACTCTCAGGGCCTGTTTCCCGGACACAGATGAAGCCTAGTAGTCCTGAACTAAGATATGTTCAGTGGAGAATCACCATTGAAAGTGCTTTTCAGCCCAGGGTTAGGCTTAATCTGTCCGGGAAACCAGGCCCTCAAGGTTCTACTTTTTTAAAGCAATATTTGTCCATTGAGTGGTCTGTCTGATTTGATGTGTGTGTTTGTTTAGATCCAGAATCTGCGAGGGTTGCCAGTTCAAAGATCACCACCACTTTGGGACTGGTGGTCCACGCAGCAGGTAAGATGGCTTCATTATACAGTGTTTCAGACCGAGATGTTTTAGGAAGAAGAGTGTGTGGAAGGCTATGAAGGCTTGTTGGTGTTTTTTTTTTTTTTTTGTTGGTACGATTTGATAAATGTTATTTTAAACAATACAATACTCTACATTCCAGCGGACGGAGTGGCTCTCGGAGCAGCTGCTTCCACCTCTCAGACCAGTGTTCAGCTCATTGTCTTTGTGGCCATCATGCTTCACAAGGTACAATGACAACCCCGTTCATCTTATCGCGCTCCATGTTTTGTTTCAACACGTTTGTAGCGGATGTCACTGTGTTGGTTAACAGAATAGCTTCCTTCCTTTTTAAAAAAAAACATTTTTAGTCATTTAGCAGACGCTCTTATCCAGAGCGACTTACAGTTAGTGAGTGCATACATTATTATTTTTTCATACTGGCCCCCCGTGGGAATCGAACCCACAACCCTGGCGTTTGCAAACGCCATGCTCTACCAATTGAGGTACATCCCCTGCCGGCCATTCCCCTCCCCTACCCTGGATGACGCTGGGCCAATTGTGCGCCGCCCCATGGGTCTCCAGTTCGCGGCCGGCTACTACAGAGCCTGGATTCGGACCAGGATCTCTAGTGGCACAGCTAGCACTGCGATGCAGCGCCTTAGACCACTGCGCCACTCGGGAGGTTTACTGTTGGTTAACAGAATAGCTTTCCTTCCTCACTAGCCCACACTATAACAACCTTTTAAATTCACTAACAATATGAAACAACACAAAACAGATAAAGGAACAACTATGAGGTAAACAATTAAAAAGTAACCAATCAATGCTATTATAAAGTGTGGGGGGGGAGGACTCCCCCCCCCCCCGTCTAGTATGTATACACAGGTGTTAGTTCAGTTGTAATTCCTGTAATTGGTCTGTATGTTAAACTGTCTCTCTTTCCCCCCCAGGCCCCAGCTGTGTGTTTTTAAACACTGTCTCTCTCTTTCTCCCCAGGCCCCAGCAGCCTTTGGCCTGGTCTCTTTCCTGATGCATGCTGGTCTGGAGAGGAACCGGATCCGTAAACACCTGCTGGTCTTCGCCCTGGCAGCACCCGTCCTCGCCATGGTTACCTTCGTAGGACTCAGCCAGGTCAGTTGGGGGAGGGGGGGGGTCCCATGAGCCAGTTACTAATCCTCCAGGGCCCGGGTTATTTTGGGGTTGGGTTTCCTCTTAAACTGTTGGGTTGGTTCACCACGATGGGGGGGGTTTTTAACTGCTTTTTTTAGGGCCTAAAATGAGGTGGGTTTAAAATTAGGGGGCCTAAAATTTGTTTTGGCTTGTTTTGATTATTATTACTCTGTTTTTAATCACTGTATGGAGGTCTTTCCTTATTATTTAACAAAATATATTTAGGTTTTAATCTGTGATTGTTCTTCTCGTAGGGGGTCCTAATCCAATGGAGGGCTCTAATTCTGCTTTTTTTAGTTTGACCTTAGGGGCCAACCCAGGGTAGGGAGTTTTTCTGACTACCCGTTGGGGGTTCCTTCTATCCGTTGACCCTTAAGGTTACCCAATCAACGTAGGGGGGGGTTTTGAACCTGGGGGTGGCCCTTCCGGGGAGGGTTTTGGCCTGTTCTACTAATGTTTTTGTTAAAATGTATTTATTTTGATTATGTAGGGTTAAGGCTCGAACGTTTTGGGGTTTTCAAAAAACCCTGTATGGGTTTACCTTTTTCTAATTTATTTTATTCGAACTTTAGGAAATTTTAATTCTGAAAAATGATTACTTTGAATTATGTGAGGGGTTTGGCCCGGGGGTGCCCCTAAGGGGTTTATTCGACCCATGTAGGGGTAAATTAAATTTTGGGTCCGTTACTGGGGTTGTTCCCTTTTCGGAAAAAACTGTATGTTGTCTCTGAATCTACTGTATGGGTTAGGGTCTCTGAAGTACTGTATGGGTAGGGTCCTGATCTACTGTAGGGGTTAGGTCTCGGGAATCTACTGTATGGGTTAGGGTCTCTAATCTACTGTATGGGTTAGGGTCTCTCTTTAATCTACTGTAGGGGTTAGGGTCCCCAATTACTGTATGGGTTAGGGTCTCAATCTACTGTATGGTTAGGGTCTCTGAATCTATTTGTATGGGTTAGGGTCTCTGAATCTACTGTAGGGTTAGGGTCTCTAAAACTACTGTATGGGTTAGGGTCCCCTTGAATCTACTGTATGGGTTGGGGTCTCTGGATCTACTGTATGGTTTAGGGTCTCTCGAATCTACTGTATGGGTTGGGTCTCTGAATCTACTGTATGGGTTAGGGTCTCTGAATCTACTGTATGGGTTAGGGTCCCCTGAATCTCTGTATGGGTTTAGGGTCTTCTGAATCTCTGTATGGGTTAGGGTCTCTGAATCTCTGTAGGGGTTTAGGGTCTCTGAATCTACTGTATGGGTTAGGGTCTCTAATCTACTGTTTTGGGTTAGGTTCTCTGAATCTACTGTATGGGTTAGGGTCTCTGAATCTACTGTATGGGTTAGGGTCCTTCTTGAATCTCTTGGGGTTAGGGTCTCTGAATGTACTGTATGGGTTAGGGTCCTGAATCTCTGTTGGGTTAGGGTCCTCTGAATCTACTGTATGGTTAGGGTCTCTGAATTACTGAAAGGGTTAGGGTCTCTGAATCTACTGTTAGGTTAGGGTCTCTGAATTACTGTATGGGTTTAGGGTCTCTGAATCTACTGTATGGGTTAGGGTCCTGTCTCTTAATTCCTTGACTGTATGGGTTAGGGTCTCTGAATCTACTGTATGGTTGGGGTTTCTTTGTCTCCTGAATCTTACTGTATGGTTTAGGGTCTCGGGAATCTACTGTATGGGTAGGGTCTCTGAATCTACTGTAGGGTTTTAGGGTCTCTGTATCTACTGTATGGGTTGGGGTTCTGAATTACTGTATGGTTAGGGTCTCAATCTACTTATGGTTGGGTCTCTTGAATCTACTGTATGGGTTAGGGTCTCTGAATTACTGTAGGGGTTAGGGTCTCTAAAACTACTGTTGGGTTAGGGTCCATTTGAATCTCGTATGGGTTAGGGTCTTTGTCTTTGAATCAAACTGTATGGGTTAGGGCCCTTGTCTTGAATCTACTGTATGGGTTAGGGTCTCTGAATCTACTGTAGGGTTAGGGTCTCTGAATTACTGTATGGGTTAGGGTCTCTGAATCTCTGTATGGGTTAGGGTCTCTGAATCTCTGTATGGGTTAGGGTCTCTGAATCTACTGTATGGGTTAGGGTCTTCTTAATCTACTGTATGGGTTAGGGTCTCGGGAATCTACTGTAGGGGTTAGGGTCTTTTAATCTATGAAATGGGTTAGGTCTCTGAATCTACTGTAGGGGTTAGTGTCTCTGAACTACTGTATGGGTTAGGGTCTCTGAATCTACGTAGGGTTTTAGGGTTCTTTTAAAATCTACTGTATGGGTTAGGGTCCTAATCTCTGTATGGGTTAGGGTCCCCAATCTCTGTATGGGTTAGGGCCCTCTGAATCTACTGTAGGGTTAAGGGTCTCTGAATCTACTGTTGGGTTAGGGCCCTCTGAATCTACTGTAGGGGTTTGGGTCTCTAAATCTACTGTATGGTTAGGGTCTCTGAATTACTGTATGGGTTAGGGTTCTGAATCTACTGTATGGTTAGGGTCTCTGAATCTACTGTATGGGTTAGGGTCTCTGAATCTACTGTATGGGTTAGGGGTCTCGGGAATCTACTGTATGGGTTAGGGTCTCTGATCTGCTGTATGTTTAGGGTCTCTGAATCTACGTATGGGTTAGGGTTCTGAATCTACTGTATGGGTTAGGGTCTCTGAATCTACTGTATGGGTTAGGGTCTCTAAATCTACTGTATGGGTTAGGGTCTCTGAACTACTGTATGGGTTAGGTTTTTGATCTCTGTATGGGTTAGGGTCTCTGTCTTTAAAATCTACTGTATGGGTTTTAGGGTCTCTCTGAATCTACGGTGGGGTTAGGGTCTCGGGAAATCTACTGTATGGGTTAGGGTCTCTCAATCACTGTATGGGTTAGGGTCTCAATCTACTGTATGGGTTAGGGTCTTTTCGAATCTACTGTATGGGTTAGGGTCTCTGAATCTACTGTATGGGTTAGGGCTCTGAACTACTGTATGGGTTGGGTCCCCTGAATCTCTGTATGGGTTAGGGTCTCTGTCTCTTAAATCTACTGTTTGGGTTAGGGTCTCTGGAATCTACTGTATGGGTTAGGGTCTCAATCTACTTATGGGTTAGGGTCTCATCTACTGTATGGTTAGGGTCTCTTTGAATCTCTGTAGGGGTTGGGTCTCTGAATCGCTGAAATGGGTTAGGTCTCTGAATCTACTGTATGGGTTTAGGGTCTCTGTCAAATCTACTGTATGGGTTAGGGTCTTTTAATCTACTGTATGGGTTAGGTCTCTAAAACTACTGTATGGGTTAGGTCCTCTGAATCTACTGTATGGTTAGGGTCTCTGAATCTACTGTATGGGTTAGGGTTCTTTTTGAATCTACTGTATGGGTTAGGGTCTCGGGAATCTACTGTATGGGTTAGGGTCTTCTCTGAATTACTGTTGGTTTAGGGCCCTCGGGATCTACTGTAGGGTTAGGGTCTCTGATCTACTGTATGGTTAGGTCTCTGAATCTACTGTATGGGTTAGGGTCTCTGTCTTTTATCTACTGTATGGGTTAGGGTTCTGCGGTCTCTGAATCTACTGTAGGGTTAGGGTCTCTGAATCTACTGTATGGGTTAGGGTCTCTGAATCTACTGTGTGGTTTAGGGTCTCTGAATCTACTGTATGGGTTAGGGTCTCTGAATTACTGTATGGGTTAGGGTCTCTGTCTCTCTCTCTCTGTAGGTTTGCACCATGCCCCTGTCCAGACGGAGGGGGTGGGGGTGTTGAGCCCAAGGAGGGTGTGGAGGCAGCTTGGGAGTCAGTGGGGGCCACAGCCACAGCCACCAAACACCTCCATGCCTACATCGGGGTTTCCCTGGTCCTGGGTTCGTCTTCATGCTGCTGGTCGACAGATAGGAAGAGCCACGTACACAGCAGCGCTGACGGTCAGTCTGGGAACAGCATGCGCGCACACACACACACACACACACACACACACACACACACACACACACACACACACACACACACACACACACACACACACACGGGGACACAGACACAGACGGGACAGGACAGACAGGACAGAAATAACAGTCAGTGTGGGTGGAGCTCACCACTCTCAGGGCCTGTTTCCCGGACACAGATGAAGCCTAGTAGTCCTGAACTAAGATATGTTCAGTGGAGAATCACCATTGAAAGTGCTTTTCAGCCCAGGGTTAGGCTTAATCTGTCCGGGAAACCAGGCCCTCAAGGTTCTAACTTTTTTAAAGCAATATTTGTCCATTGAGTGGTCTGTCTGATTTGATGTGTGTGTTTGTTTAGATCCAGAATCTGCGAGGGTTGCCAGTTCAAAGATCACCACCACTTTGGGACTGGTGGTTCCACGCAGCAGGTAAGATGGCTTCATTATACAGTGTTTCAGACCGAGATGTTTTAGGAAGAAGAGTGTGTGGAAGGCTATGAAGGCTTGTTGGTGTTTTTTTTTTTTTTTGTTGGTACGATTTGATAAATGTTATTTTAAACAATACAATACTCTACATTCCAGCGGACGGAGTGGCTCTCGGAGCAGCTGCTTCCACCTCTCAGACCAGTGTTCAGCTCATTGTCTTTGTGGCCATCATGCTTCACAAGGTACAATGACAACCCCGTTCATCTTATCGCGCTCCATGTTTTGTTTCAACACGTTTGTAGCGGATGTCACTGTGTTGGTTAACAGAATAGCTTCCTTCCTTTTTAAAAAAAACATTTTTAGTCATTTAGCAGACGCTCTTATCCAGAGCGACTTACAGTTAGTGAGTGCATACATTATTATTTTTTCATACTGGCCCCCCGTGGGAATCGAACCCACAACCCTGGCGTTGCAAACGCCATGCTCTACCAATTGAGGTACATCCCCTGCCGGCCATTCCCCTCCCCTACCCTGGATGACGCTGGGCCAATTGTGCGCCGCCCCATGGGTCTCCAGTTCGCGGCCGGCTACTACAGAGCCTGGATTCGGACCAGGATCTCTAGTGGCACAGCTAGCACTGCGATGCAGCGCCTTAGACCACTGCGCCACTCGGGAGGTTTACTGTTGGTTAACAGAATAGCTTCCTTCCTCACTAGCCCACACTATAACAACCTTTTAAATTCACTAACAATATGAACAACACAAAACAGATAAAGGAACAACTATGAGGTAACAATTAAAAAGTAACCAATCAATGCTATTATAAAGTGTGGGGGGGAGGACTCCCCCCCCCCCCCGTCTAGTATGTATACACAGGTGTTAGTTCAGTTGTAATTCCTGTAATTGGTCTGTATGTTAAACTGTCTCTCTTTCTCCCCCCAGGCCCCAGCTGTGTGTTTTAAACACTGTCTCTCTCTTTCTCCCCAGGCCCCAGCAGCCTTTGGCCTGGTCTCTTTCCTGATGCATGCTGGTCTGGAGAGGAACCGGATCCGTAAACACCTGCTGGTCTTCGCCCTGGCAGCACCCGTCCTCGCCATGGTTACCTTCGTAGGACTCAGCCAGGTCAGTTGGGGGAGGGGGGGGGTCCCATGAGCCCAGAATGCTACTCAATCCTCCCACTACTCCTCTCCCCAGCCCGTAGAATGAAATAATGCCCTGAGATAACATGCTCCATTTTAAAGTAGTCAACTGAGTGGAACACAGGTTTCCATCCAAATGAAACTCCCCTGTTTCTCCCTCCCTACAGTCCAGTAAAGAGGCGCTGTCAGATGTGAATGCCACGGGCGTGGCCATGTTGTTCTCCGCCGGGACCTTCCTGTACGTCGCCACGGTACATGTCCTTCCCGAGGTGGGCGGGACCGGACACAGCCACGCCCCCGCTCCGGGGAAGGAAGCAGCGAAGGGACTGAGCAAGGTGGAAGTTGGAACCTTGCTTTTGGGTTGTCTGATACCACTGGTACTGTCTGTTGGACACCAGCACTAGAGAGGAGAGGAGAGGAGTAAGATGGAGAGGAGAGGAGAGGGGTAAGATGGAGGGATAAGGAGAGGAGAGGAGGGGGTTTAAAGTGAAAGCAGCCAAACAAGACACATCTGTCATATTTACCTGTTCTGTGACTGCTGATTGGTTGGAGTGGGACAACGACCTGCGGCGTGATCAGAACCATTAAAACCACGCCGGAAGACACAGGAGTCCTGATGATGACATCATAATAACAGCAACCTCCCACTTTTTCTACACTCTACGAGAAGTGCTGTCTGCTGATACTGTAGACAAAAGACTTCTACCACTATGTTTTTATTTTATTTCTAAGCTCTAGGTAGGCTGTGCAAGATAGCAGGGGAGTTGGATCATGGCTGTATCCTGTTTCAGTGATACAGATGGCAAGTGTCGACTGACTCCTGAACTCATGTTAATGTACATGCTTTTATTTGTTGACGACTGGGCTTTAAGAAATGTAAAGACCTTATTTGTGACATCTTGCAGTGAAAGGAATGTTTTTAAATGTGTGATTTTTCACACTCGCTGGTTTTTAGAGCAATGCCACAAACACATTATAAGAACTCTGCTCTTACTGTGAGATGAAATGTGATCTTTATTTATTTTCTTGCTAGTAGAATCAGTAACTATTTAGACGTTTACATGTAAGTAGTTACATTTCTATGACTTTTGATCTCACCCAATGGTTACTTATTAATCTTCTCTACTAGTAATATATGGGACATCTGAGGGAAATAATTCTGCTTTCCACAGACCCTAACCTGTTACCTGAAGGTTAATGACTGTCTTGCTTCAGCCACATAAAGGAACCCTTGCCCCCAGGACCAGCCTCTAAATGACACACCAAATGATCTAAACCTATATCAGCCCTTCTTGAATTACCTCTCTTTCTTTCACATTTAGTTTGGTTGTTTTCCACCAGACCTGCTTTCCTGGTAGAGGAAGTGGAGAATGAGCACCTTTTTAGATGATTGTGGAGTAGGGTGAGGTTGCCACTAGACGTTGGATCTTGGGTCAGTTTGGGTTTCCCCACTAATGGTTAAGGTCAAAACTGAGCCTAGATCTGTATCTAGGGGAAACTTCACTCCGGAGCGATGATTGTATAGAGAAAACGGCTACTATTCTATTTGACGGTG